>CBVK0101578581.1:5035-19063 GCA_900067695.1 Picea abies | reverse complement strand
TGGTGAATCTTCAGTTGCATGTGAGTTCATTGATTAACTAAACTCTCACTAGTGCATGTTTAGTTACAACTAGTACAACTAATCTTAACTCACCTAACTACATTTATGATTTTTTTACAAATCCAACTCACTCAAATATGAATTAAATAATAGATTAATATTTATTGTCTAATTTAATTAAGGGAAAAGTAAATTAGACACATGTTTCTTGTTGACTTTTCAACACTTCTTTTTTTTCTGAAGTCTGGATCAGTGAAATTTCCCAACCCAAATCAACGGTCCAGAACCTCTGATCAGCCAATGACTGAGTTCTACTTCATGTTTCGTGACTTCACATAAATTTCTCACTTCTTGGTGAATTGTTTTTGAATCATGAATCCACGAATTCATTTATCCGTCGCCACGTGTCAACGACACTAATGAATTTGATCGCCTCAGCAATCGATGACTCATATTTATTCATGGCTTCAGACTTATTAAATTCAATTATTTTACTTGTTCACTCTCCATTTTCTCAGAGTGTATGGAACTCTGTGGTGTTCCCTTCTGGAATTGATGGTCTAGAATCAATCCACACTTCGCGAAGCTTAAACCTTTCTCCATGAAAATATTTCAAAGTTTTGTTATCTAGAGTCATGGATAAAACACCATGTGTCCTTCCTGGATCCTATGGTCCAGATCCTCTTCGCACTTCGTGACTTCACAAAGTTTGGGCTTACGTCACCCACCTTTCTCCGAAATGAATTTTTCCTTCAGAGTCAATAATCTGTTGCCACCTGTCCCTATGGATGATGGATGGTTCTGAGTGTCTTCGACACTTGGAGGCTTCACAAGAACACTCTCTTGTGAATTATAAAGGTTTAAAGTTCATGCACCTTACCTAGATCAGATGGTTGTTGACCCTTCACGCTTAGATCCGATGCTGGTAGTTGATTCTCTTTTTTGTGTGCCTCCTGAGGTGTATGGATGTGGATTTAGTGGTATAGATCTCTCCCTTTACAGCTAATATGAATATTTATTTTACTCCACCTTTGTTCTCTTATTCCTCCCGAAGTTGGGAAAATTCATAAGTGTCAATGACTGCGACCTTTGAGATTTCTCCTTCAAGCCTGATTGATTGGGGTCTCAACTTGCACTTCTGGGAAACGATATCCATCCTTCGATTTCAAAATCACTCAAGATCTATGGGTATCATCCCTTCTGCATCCTTCAAAGGACTTTATGCTACTCCCCTGGCACACTCTACACTCCTCTAAGCATCTAATCCTACAATAGTTTCACCTTTGTGCATTCCTTGCATAGGTCTTCCTCTAGAATCCTGATCTCTCTCAGGTTCACTAACATGCTCCTTGCATTCACAGAATGCACACCTTACAGAGCTTATCCCCTAATATTATTTAGAAACTCTGTGAATATATTTTCCTTGAATCTCTTCTTCTCGGAACTCAAAAGAGATTTTACCTGTGCACTTTTGCACCTGCTCAATGCCCTCCTGGCAGAGCTCTCAGAGTATTCAACAACTATGTTCTCTATGTTTATTTCTACACAATCCTCCTCTAGAGTATTCAATAACTCTTATATGCTATTTCCTTATCACGTTTCTCTTTGAACCCAAAACAAATTTCTTCTTATGCACTCTAGCACATGCACAATGCCCTCCTGGCACAACTCTATAGAGTGTTCAGAAACTCTAGTTGTGCTCTCTCCTTCACAGACTCTCCTCCAAGGTGTTCAACAACCTTGAGGTTCTTCTCTGATTTTTTTATTCCACTGGAGTGCCCTCCTGGAACGTTCTTCTTGAACCCAAAATGGAATTTAGATGTGCATTCTTTGCACCAACTCAGAGCATCTTCAAAACTCTGTCATGCATAGCCTGCATTTAGCCTCAAAGAACCCCGACTGGAATCAGAAAACTAGCAGATAGATAGGATAATCTATCTATCACCTACAAATCAAATATAACATGCATATGAATCATTCAGTCATAAAATAAACATATGCATTTGAAATTCATAAAGCATATGCAATACATAGAATCATAGGTTGGAAAAACGACCTCTGTTTATATTAATCTGAATGTTTGAATTTTACAATGTGTACAAGCTTTTGGACTACAACTGAGTCTTATCTCTCTCTCACTTTGTGTATCATATGACTCTTCCTCTCAATACAATTCAAATAACCTATACAGCAAGGTTCTATGAGATTTCCCTCCAAATTGCTCTAGTGATGTCGAATCACCATCAAAACACATGACTACTGAGGCAATTACATTGAATAGAAATGCACAACTTCAGATCTGAGTTAAGAATCAAGATCTGTACAACCTCTATTATATTAATGGCATTTACATACAACTCATACAACATTTAGTTCGTCTCTACTAGCCTCATACAACATTTAATAACATTTAAAATTTCAATTTATGGGCAAAATTGAGAGGGTTGGTGCCTCTCTTTCCCCTTTCACTTGCTCTGATGTGTTGAATAGTTGGTGCATTGTTGAGGTGGAGAGATGATCCTACATCATGCTCCACTCCCTGGAAAATCATGAGCTCCTTCTCATGATATCCTTTTCCCATGTGTTGAAATCCTCCTGGATCCCAAAGAGTTCTTTGGAGTTGTCCATCCACTACACTATCTTGCTACTGCAGCTGCTTCTTAATTGTTGTTGCTCCTATAGACTCTTTTATGTCTTGATGTCCCTTTCATATAGCTTCTTGTGCTGACCTCAACATCAATATCCTCGTCTCCTCTATCACTTTTTCCAGCTTCTCTACTGGTTGTCTTTCCTCTCCATGCAACATGCTCTGCTACATGTTCCCTTCATACAAATCCATGAGCGGATCAATATGATCTCCCATGTTTTCTTCTTTATCATTTGTGGCCTTGAATTTCCACTCCTCAATAGGTTCTACTTCTATATCCTCCTCCTTTCGAAACTATTGTTCAACCATCTCCTTTTACAGATTAACCTCTTCCAATTCTCCTTATGTTGGTCCAACTCTAGCTTCCTCCAGCTGCTCCTCAAATTGGAATATTTCTCCATATACCTCCAACTTAACCTATTGGATGTGCCTCCTTTGCACATTTAACCTTCTCTCTAGGGATTCTAAATATTCACATAGATCATCAAATTCTATTTTGTATGCTTCATTTTCTGTTGTAGGCTCCAATGTTGCAATCACCTCCTGCTCAGCTCCCTGGTTGAAATATTTGAGCTATTCCTTTGAATGATCTCCTTCTTCTACTGGGGAATATTCTAGTGTCTTCTCCATTTCCTCCTCCTCTTTTTCATTCTCAGTTGTCTATCCCTCTTTTGTTTTTGCATCTACAACACAATCTCTGGCCTCAACTGGGTTACTTGGAAGGAATATGTCGATTCTCCCAATGATAAGAGTACTCCTTGGATCCTCTTCTATCATCTGTCCTTGTTTATGCGAACTCATTTCTAAGCTCATGACACCCTCAACGAATCTAATCTCTCCTCCCTTTCCCACCTGGCAACTTGGTATTTATTCTTTTCCCACCTGAAATATTATGAGATCAACTTATCTCTCTCCATTGCCCACCTGAAAATCTGAACTTCCTTCATTGCCCATCTGGAAGTCTATGATGTCATCCATTGATCTCGTCCCATCGCCCACCTCGCAACCTGAAAATTAAATTTTTTCCTCCTGACATTTTATGAGATCCTTAACTGATCTCTTCTCCTCATCATCACTCAGACTCTTCCCAGTTTCTGGCTCACAGATGTGAAACATTTCCTCTTTGTCTCTGAGGCTTTTTAAATGTCTCAGTTTCTTCTTTAATAGCCTTTGTTTTCCTTTTGCCAAAAAATTTTGAACAAGCCATTTTACCCTTTTCTTCAAAGGCCATTCGTACCTCTAGTGTACCTTTGCATCCTGTTGCATCTTTAATGTCAATTTCTCCATTCTTTCCCTTATCTCAATGAGCTCCCTATCCACTTCTTCCTTTCTTTTCTATTGGTGACCTTTATCTTGAACACACTTTTGGACTTCATTAGCCATCTTCATCTTCTACCTTCCCTCCTAGAAATTTTGTTCTTCACCTTGCAACCCAGAGCACCTCCAGCTTTTACTACAACCCACCTAACTATCAAATGTCTATTGCCTACATGAAAACAAATATCCATGCATAGAGAGCATTTCACTCTGTCCCCTTTCACCTAATGCATATAGATGAATTACAACCCTGATTCACTTGATGATATTAGGATGTCCTTTACTTTTTTTGCCTCCCTCTTCTTGTTTTCTACAAAACAAAAGTGGCTCTGATACCACTTGATGTAGCCCCCCCACCTCAACGGGGTCTACTCAACCTCCTCATAAATGGATCTCAAAAATGATGATCTAGAATAGATCTTCGGGTCCCTACTGGAACCCCAAAACAATATTAACCACATGGCCCCTTACATTTCTCTGCACAGGTCCTGAAAACCCCCACAGGTGCTTCTTGCCTTGATGCCTTTTCCCTGTCAAATTTTAAATAGTATGGGAGCTAGCTCCTTCCTTGGGATCCTATATTCTCACAAGACCTTAGGCTATGACCTGGGGCTTATCCCAAATGATGTTTCAATATTTCTTGCTTTGGAAGCCTTCACAACACCTGACTCTAGATCTCCCGATACTTGGATCGAAGAAGTCACTTTACTCAGATCAATGGTCAGATCTGCTTCACATTCAAAGGCCATGAATGATTCTTTGGAACTCTGAAGAAGGTGAATTCCAATACAACGGGTGCTATATATTCTCTACTAGCCCCTCTCAAATATGACCTCAGTCTCTGACCAGGGGCTCAAATTTTGAGCACTCCATAACTTCGCACTTCAGAACTTCTGCAAGCTGATTACTCCTTTTTTTGAATTTTGGATCAAGGAAATTTCTCAACCAAGATCAACGGTCCAAAACCTCCAATCAATCAATGGATGAGATCTACTTCATGGTTCATGACTTCACACTAATTTCTCATTGCTTGGCGAAATGTTTTCGAATCACGAATCTGTGAATTCATTTATCTGTCACCACATGTCAACTACATTAACGACTTTGATTGCCTGAGAAATCAACAACTCGGATTTCTTCACAGCTTCAGACTTCTTAAAGTCAATGCTTTCCACATTCCCCCTCATTTTTCTCAGAGTGTATGTTAAAGTCAATGCTTTCCACATTCCCCCTCATTTTTCTCAGAGTGTATGGATCTCTTCCATGTTCCCTTCTAGACGTGACGGTCGAGAATCACTCTATACTTCACTAAGTTTGTACCTTGCTCCATGAAAATATTATGAAGTCCTGTTATCTGGAGTTGTGGATTGAACACCACGTGTCCTTCTTGGATCCTACAGTCCATATCCTCTTCACACTTCACGACTTCACGACGTTTGGGCTTACGCCACCCGCCTTTCCATTGCCTCTAATCTGTTGCCACCTGTCTCTATGGATGATGGATGGTTCTGACTGTCTTAAAAAATTAGAGGCTTTGCAAGAACACTCACTTATGCACTCTAAAGGTTTAAATTTCTTGCACCTTACTTGTATCAGATGACTATCAACCCTTCACACTCAGATACGATACCGAGACCATATTATCTTTTCTATGTGCCTCCTTGTGTGTCTGGACATGGATTCAATGGTCCAGATCTTTCCCTTTGCAACTGATATGACGGTTTTTGTTACTCCACCTCTATGCTCTTCTTCCTCCTGAAATTGGGAAAATTCATAAGTGCCAAAGCCTACGTCCTTTGAGATTTCTCCTGCGAGCCCGATTGATTGGTCTCTCGACTTGCACTTCTATGAAACACTATTCATCCTTAGCTTTGAAACTTTCTCAATATCTAAGGGTCTCGACCCTTCTACATAATTCAAAGGACTTATTAGAGCTTCCTTGGCACACTCTGCGCTCCTATGAGCTTTTGATCCTAAAACAGGTTCACCTCTATGCACTCCTTGCATAGGTCTTCCTCTAGAATCCTGATCTCTCTTAGGTTCACTAACGCGCTCCTTGCATTCGCGCAATGCACACCTTGCAGAGCTTCTCCCCTCGGAGTATTTAGAAACTTTGTGAATGTATTCTCCTTGACACTCTTCTTCTTGGAACTTGAAAGATAGTTCACTTTCTCATTCCTGCACCTTCTCAATGCCCTCCTAGTAGAGCTCTTAGAGTATTCAACAAATCTATTCTATGTGTTTCTTTCTACAGAGTCCTCCTCCAAAGTATTCAGAAACTATGAGGTGTTATTTCCTTAAAACCTTTCTCTTTGAACCTGAAATAGGGTTCTTCTTGTGCACTCAGGCACTTTCTCAATGCCCTCTCGGCAAATCTCTATAGAGTGTTAAGAAACTCTGGTTGTTCTCTCTCCTACACAGAATTTCCTCCAAGGTGTTCAACAACCTTGAGGCTCTTCTCTAATTTTTTTATTCCTCTAGTTTTCCCTCCTGGAACATTCTTCCTGAACCCAAACTGGAATTATGATGTGCACTCTTTTCACCAGCTCACAGATTCTTAAGAACTATGTCATGCACTCTTTTCATTTAGCCTCAAAGAACCCAGATTGAAATCATAAAAATCTCAGATAGATAAGATAAACTAGCTATCACCTGGAGACAAAATATAACATGCATCTACATAATTCACTCATAAAATAAACATATGCAATTAACATTAATAAAGCATATGCAATACATAGAATCATAGGCAGGCAAAACTACTTTTGTTTATATTAATCTGAATGTCTGAATTTTACAATGTGTACAAGATTTTGGACTGCAACTGAGTCTTATCTCTCTCTCCCTTTGTGTATAATATGACTCTTCCTCTCAATACAATACAAATCGCCTATACAAGAAGGCTCTATGATCTTTCCCTCCAAATTGCTCTAGTGATGTCGAATCACCATCAAAATGTGTGACTACTGAGGAAATTACATTGAATATAAATGTACAACTTTAGATCTGAGTTAAGACTCAATATATGTACAACCTCTAGTCTATTAATGGAATTTACATATAACTCATACAACTCTTCCAACATTTAATAACCTTTAAAATTTCAATTTATGGGAAATTTTGAGAGGGTTGGTGTCTGTCTTTCTCCTTTGAATTGCACTAATGTGCTAAATAGTTGGTGCATTGATCAGGTGGAGAGATCCTCCTTCATAAAAGATACTAGAATCTACTCCACATGGGAATAATTTGAATTAGATGAATGGATTAGGTTTACAAAAATGGAAGAATTGTATAAAATTCAAGATGAATTAAAAGAAGCAAAGGAATAGATTAACAATAAGGGTGAGTAGCTATCTAATATACATTCCTTAATGAATCACTCATTAAGGAGATTAAGAACTTAAAGAAAGAAAAGATGAGCAAAGAAAAGTGAGAAAATTATGATTCAAGGGAAGATTTGGAAAAGAAAGATGGAGAGATATGTGGATTACAAAATCATAATAAAAAACTACTAGATGAGGTTAATAGATTGGAACAAGAAAATAAGTATTATGAAAATTAAGAAAAATAAAGGATATTAGATTAAGAAACTATCGAAAGACTTGAAGAGTAAATTGACAAGAAGGTTGAGGAGTCCCTAAATACTGATGAGGTCAAATCAGAAATAAAATCTAGTATTGAAGAAGGATGTCACAATTTGATAAATGTGGTGACATTATATCTTAAAAAGGAGAAAGAAGACAAGATTCGAGAAGGTTACAAGAAGATACTTGAAGAAGTTGAACTCCATCTAGAGGGTGTACAAGACAAATATAATGGTATTATATCCAATGCTAGAACAATCAAAGATAAATAAAGGAACATAGAGGATTCCATTGTCTCTAAAAATAATATAGATGAAATGCACATAAAAAGTGAAGACAAACCATCAAAAGTGGAACCATATTGACACCCTCATTTCCAGGAAACATTTCAAGGAAGAAACAAAGGTCGATATCAAAATTATGAAGGAAGAAGATGGAATAATTGTCAATATTCATGGAGCAAGGCATCCAAAAATCACTCTCCAAAAAGCTATTATCAGAGACTGACAAGCACTACAAATTGGAGAAGCTCCAAAAAAAATACATGGAATCAAAGGAAAGAAAATTATGCAACAACTAGACACTAAGGATTGGGATGGAAAATAATTGATTTTGGATGGATAGATCATCATATGGAATCAAAGGAAAGAAAATTATGCAACAACTAGACACTAAGGATTGGGATGGAAAATAATTGATTTTGGATGGATAGATCATCATCAATGGAATGAAGAAAGAAGGAACATGAGAAAACCATAGTACCTGGTTTCATCACATGTGAAGCCTTTAATTTCAAATCTTTGAGGAAAAAGATTTTTGAAAGAGGGCACTATGTTATGACCCAATGGGGGCATATATGGGGTTAAATGTGTATGATATGACCCAAATGGGGGGGCATATATGGGCCTAAACTTACATGTAATGTCTAAATATATATGTAATAAGGTCGGCCTAATAGTAAAGGGGCCTCATGTGCAAGTGTGAATAGGTATATATTCAGATCATGTATTCATTATTGTAGACATGTGAATTGTGATGTATGAATGTATTTGGTTATTTGTAGGGGATTACCCTATTGTTTAAGGATTTATTATATAACTTATCTATCTTGGAGTTATGATCCATGCTCACATTCTGTACATGGTGTGTATTTATGTTATGTTATGATATTTTAAGTATTTGGTTCATTACAAATAATGGGATGTGAAGAACACCAGGGAGTTTTCTATTCCTTCCTTCCATAAGCTTCAAATTGACTTTTCCTCTTCCTATGATTTTGGATGTCGAGTCATCACCTAGGAAAACATCACCTCCATCATACCTTTCATTTTCACATAACCACTCCCTATGGGGAGCCATATGAAAGGATTTGATTGAGTCAACCAACCATGCCTCATGATATTAATGTATTCTTGAAGAAGACAAGTACACATCCCCTCCTTCTTCCAAGGAGGTTTTTATTTCTACAGAAGGATCATCTTCAGATCCCTTCCCTCTCTCAATAATTTTGGATCTACATTGCTTCTTGTATTGATCTTCTTTTCCACATCTCCAACATACATTTACAAACTTTCCTAGAGATTTAGATCTACCCTTAAATTTAGATCTACCACTTGATGACTTAGATCAATTTCTTTCCTAGGAGCATCCTCTTGCAATCAATGCATCTATGCTTTGTCCTTCCATTTTATTTTGCCTCATCTCTTCCAACAAGAAGGATGAAACGACATCATCAAAACTTAAACTAGTTGCATTAATAACTATGACCACAACCCAACTACCCCACAAGTCTAGTAAAGAGAAAAATAAAAAGATATAGTTATCTTTATCATAAATCTTAATATAAACAAATAATAACTAGCTTTCCACTGTATTGAAGGCGTTCATATGCTCTGTCACTAAGTCTCCATATTTCATCCTTAGGTTATACAACTTATTTCGCATGAACAATTTGTTTACCAGGGACTTAGATTGATATAAAGTCCCAAAATTATCCCATAATTCCTTGGTTGTAGCTTCCCCTAACATATTCGGTAATAATAAATCTGAGAGACATAACTGGATTGTTCTCTTCACCTTCTGATCCAATTTTTTCTAGTCTTATACTAATGTTCCTATATGTGCAGTACCTGGATCCACAATGATCCATAAATATTTGTCGACCAACATATCTTCCATCTTGATCTTTCATAGCTCAAGACGTTTCCCATTAAATTTCTCAATCTCTATTTTCGAACTTCCTTCCATTTATATTCACTGGAAGAATCAATACCATAGATATCCCTCTGTAACAAGGATTATTACAAACTTGAGCCAAACCCCTAATCACAAAGGTGTCCACCTAAAGCTAATAATTTCTATGATACCAAATGCCTATTTTAACCTTGTACAATTAATTACTGCAAAAACATTCTTAATAAAAACAACAAAGACACAATGGCACATATACACATTAAACTGATATTTTACTGTGGAAACCCAAATCGGGAAAACCAACAACATATTTAGAGTCGCACCTATAATATTATATTCATCATATCGTCACTATTTACCATACAATACAATATATAGGATCCCACAACATCCAAAATCCCTAATCCATTGACCCGGATTAGACAACAAACCTAATTCCTTAACCCTAATCCATTGACCCGGATTAGACAACAAACCTAATTCCTTAACTAGAATTACAAAACCTTTGACAAACACCATGTGATTAATGAGATTTATGTGGTTGGGATTTTTGGTTTTGATTGGAATAGTCGCAGTTTTGTCAATAGATTGTCGACGTTTTGGATCCAAATCAATATCCATCTTTAGGACATTGAGCCTAGGTTAAAAAGATGGGAAGAGCTGGTATAAACACTGGAAATATGGGAAAAACTTAGGTGTCGACTACGTTTTTTGTAGAATTATTTAGTAAATTAAATTCTTTGTTTTAATATTTTTAAGGTTCATTATTTTGTTTATTTAATGTTTATACTGATCTTAATTTGTGTTCTAGGGTTTATCTATTAGGTATTATTTGAGTTATTTTAGGGTTGAGGTATATTCTAACTAATCACGAAAAAACGAATGCAAAAAATGCAATTTTTTTTAGGGGCATTTCCCTCGATCCCTTACACAAAGGGATAGCCCCCTCCCCTGCGAACCCCCTGGAAAAGAGGTCTCTTCCCCCTTATGAAACCCCAAGAACAGGGTGGGGGGAGGAATAGCGTGCACCCTATAAAAGGGACATTATAGATAAATCAGGTTGATTTATTGGGCAAGTTTGAAATGGAAATTAAACACTAGAGACATGCATTAATATAATTTACTCATTTATTATTATTATAAGGTTGATTTATTGGGCAAGTTTGAAATGGAAATTAAACACTAGAGACATGCATTAATATAATTTACTCATTTATTATTATTATAATTTTTTTTAATTTAAAAGTGAATTACCATGTGCATACACATTAAATGAGTGTATGATTTTTAAAAACATAAATGAGTAAAAGCAAAAAAGATGGTTGGTGAATAACATGTATTTAAGTTAATTAGAAATTGAATTTATGCATGAAAGGGACATGGTGGGATGAAAATTAATCATATTAGTTAATCAATGATTAATAATTTTGCATGATAAGGCATGTGAAAATTTTCACAAGTACTATAATATGGGAGGGAGGTATCCATGTAAGGAACCTTATCTCTCTATTTATTGATGGTTGCACTAATGTTTTGTTTAGGAATGAGGATTTCATAGCTCATTGAATATCTACATAATCTATTCGTGAAGAGGAAAAACCATTTCACTATTTTTATTTTGTACACGCATTCATACAACCCTTGTATCTTGGCATTTAAGGGAAGAACAATACCATTAGGATATGGTAGGAAGGTCAACCAATAAGTTTTCACTAAATTGGGCAAGATAAGAATTGGAGCTGAACTTGGGAGAAATCTTTTGAAACAAGCTTGGCACTGAGAAATGAGGAGAATTCTCATCTACAACCATTTGAGAAAGAGGTGTGATTATAGAGTTTAATTAAGTGTTTATATACATTATTATTCAAAAAAATTGTTGGGGTTTGAACATTGGATTTTTATGAATTTGTTTATCTTTCATAGAAATATTAGATCTCATAAGAACCATTATTATATAAATATTAGATCTCATAAGAGCCATTTGTATAACCTTAAATCCAACTTAAATCTTTACTCAAAACCCTATTGCTTTTAGAGCATGAAAAATTTTAGGGGCTAAATTTCTCCCATGGGTTATTTTTCCATGTTTTTCCCCAAAACATATTCACCAATTTCCATTTTTTCTAAAAAACTTTTGCCTAGAATAAAATTATTTTACCTTAAAAATTGCCATAACTTATAGAAACTATATATAAAAAAAAAAATGAATACTTTTACAATCACCAAAAATTTTATAGTTTTCTACATTTTAAAATAAATTTACATCCTTAAAATTAAACTTATTTTAGAGAATTGATTAACTATTTTTAAAATATGTGAGGAAATTTCTTCCAAACCCCATAGATTTCGACATACCCTCATACACAACACTTGGATGCACATAGAAAACTTGAGTCCATCAATTGTAGTTCTCAAGTTTCCCTTTATCAAATTACAACGCATTACAATAGCTTCGTTAGATGGAACCAAGGTGAGAAATCCGTTTTGCATGGGATTCATTCTAGGGTTCCTTCGTATCACTGAAAATATTATTAGATACAATATTTTGATTACATTTCCTTAAGTAAGTAGTTGCTATATACTCTCTTCATTGAATTGTATTCATCATTTAAGTTGAGAACTTTTATTTAGTTCAAGGGTAGGGATTGTCCCTTTTTTGAATTTGAAAAATTTTCTAATTTTCTTATCTGAAAGAACTCATGGTTATGTTGATATAAGACTTATTTTTAAAGAGTTCTTCCATGCTAGATTTTTCCTGAACTGAATGTTTTACATGAAATTGGATATGTTAATGATGTCAATATTGTGATTCATACATTTTACAAAAAAAATAAATTATTGTATTTGTGATTAGAAAGTATAATACAAATTGCAAGTTTTAAACATGAAATTGGATATGTTAATGATGTCAATATTGTGATTCATACATTTTACAAAAAAATAAATTATTGTATTTGTGATTAGAAAGTACAATACAAATTGCAAATTTTAAACCTATGAAGTAAAACAACACATAAAAATTCTTAATCAAAAAAAAAAAATTAATCAATGGCTCATATACATAGTACACATAGATTTATTATGGAAACTCTTAATCGAGAGAAAACCAACCTTCCTTGGTGTTGCACCTCTCAATTGTTCACTGTATTAATTTTCACCATTCGCAATACAATATATATAATATCTTGGTTATTCAAGAGCTACCAAAACCCTAATCCCTTAATCTAGGATTAATTTAGAAAACTGATAAAAATAGAAAAACACTCTAAAATAACAAAAACCACCCAATTTGTTTTTTGGGGCACTACCTCGAAACCTTGTGATCTATCCCAAGCCCCAGGGATCCAATCCTGGCCCCCTTTGGGACCCCCCCTCATGCAACGCTCAGAGAAAATGCCCACACAAAGAGATAGGTGATGGGATTGTGAAAAATAATTGTCAAATATGACACACCCCTCACACATGTGCAAATAATATAACACCTACCCAACACAAATGAGTTGTTAATTATATGACATATGTCACATTGCTTGATACACCTTTATTAAAAAAACATAATACCAGATTACTTGTTGATTAAAGTATATATCTTGCATTGCTTGATAGATTATTATATTATTTGCATATACTCAATAGCATATGTACTAATCATGTCCATTTTTGAATGACTGTATGCATAAAAAGATCTCAATATTTAGAAGATTCAATTATGTAGGCATATTAGAAGAGAAAATATAATTATAATAACTGAATTTAGACTTATGCTTACAAATTTAGTAGTAATTAATATATTTGAATAGAAAATTGTTTAATAATTTGTTTGGATGTAGGTAAATAGAAATGGAATTATCAATTTATATAGAGGACCAATTTTTTCTAAGAATCAATTCAACCATTATACTATCAAATAGAAATATATATTATTGTGAAACTATTCTTTTTACAACATAATATGAGGGAGATGTGTAATTCCTTCTATACTCAACATAGAATTGACACATGGCATTTACAAAAAATATTTCAATGTCAACCATAAATAAAATATTTTTATATCATATATATATATATATATATATATAGCCGAATTGTTTTATGAAATAATTCAACCATTATACTATCAAATAAAAATACATCATATTTCCAAGATGTGTTTTCTACATCAACATATAGTTGACAGGTGACATTTAAAAAAATATTAATTACAAAAAATTATTTCAACCTTAGCCATAAACAAAATATTAAGTAATCTCTCTCTCTCTCTCTCTCTCTCTCTCTCTCTCTCTCTCT
>CBVK0101578542.1:0-20004 GCA_900067695.1 Picea abies | reverse complement strand
CTTCAGTGATTTTAATTAACTTATAGCTCAAAATAGTCAAAATCATGGAACCAAAGCCAACCTATGCGGAATGGCTCACAATGATGGAATATGATGATAAATGCCAACTGGACCCCACAACGCCTCTCAAATACCCCTGTACTCGTTATAACCTCCATCTGGCTACTCTGGTCATCATAAGTCTCTACCCTATGATGATGTCCCAAAGTGGGGACATTACATCTACATAGTCATTTTCAAAAGCAATTGATGCTCTTCAAACCAAGGACCATTGTTGAGGCCTTTGTGCAAGTAGAATACCTAGAGAATATAGGCCATAAGAAAGGACAACCAAGCAGTTCTAAACAAAAAGTCCACTAAGATGATTTCAAGGAGGGGAAGAAGAAGTGGAAAGGAAAAAACAAGAAGAGGACCACCACTACACATCAATGTAAGGATCCAAAAAACCACTAAACACTAGTGCAAGGCTCCAAACAACCACTTCAACCATTGTAATATCCATGGTCACATCGAAGATAAGTGTTGGAAGCTACATCTAGAGGTGAATCTAGAGAACTGTAAGAAGGATTCCAAGAAGAAGAACTTTCTCACCACAAATTTATGCAACTTAGTAGAGAGTATCTCGGATATGGATGAAAGTATTGTTTGCATCTCAATGTAGAAGGAGGTGAACCTAAGTAGATTCCATCACAAGGAAGAGAAGCAGATGTCTAAACTCTTCCATAATAAGATCCAGGTAAAAAAGACTAAGGTGGGTACTCTATTCAATTCTTGTTCACAGGACAACCTTATATCAGTCGATTTGGTCAACGAGCTTGGGTTGGAAGTTCATGATCATCCTAGCCTATATCCATTGGGATGGGTAAACAAGGATGCAGAAATCAAACTCACAAAATAATGTAAGATCATTTTTTCTATAAGTGCATATTTTATTGATGAAGTGGAGCTAGATGTAGCACTCCTTGATATGTGCAATGTAGTGTTTGGAAGCCCCTACATGTATATGAGTGATATGATCTTTACGAGGAGAGTAAACAAGTATCACCTAATCACGGATGGGAAATCTTACATCAAAAATGCACACAAGGGTAAGTCAAAGATCTCTCTGGTAAGTGCCAACCAAGCCAAAAAGTTGATCAGTTCTAGTAAGAAGTATGTATTGTGTTTGTTAATAGAGAATTTCTTAAGTGATGAATCAGTAAGAGTAAAGGCATCCATAGAGGGATGTATTAAAGAACATAAACAACAATTGGAGGAGTTGTTGTAGGTGTGCAAAGGAGTTCTCCATGAGCCTAAGGGTTACCACCTACCAGGGAATTGGAGCATGAGATACAGTTATTGCCTGACTCCCCATTACCAAATATTGAGCTATATAGAGAGTTTGGTCTCAAAGTAGACGAAGTGAATAAATAGTTGCAATAGTGGCTAGAGTAGGGTGTAATTCGACCAAGCACCTTACTTTCTATGTCACCTATCAAAGTACCCAATAAGGATGGGACTTGGTGAATGTGTATAAACTATAGAGCTTTGAACAAGATCACACTCAAGAATTGGTACCCTCTACCCATGATTGACGATTTGTTAGATCAGTTGCAACATGCCAAGTACTTCACAAAGTTGGATCTCAAATATGGATACCACAAGTTATGCGTTAAAGAAGAAGACACATAGTCTCTAAGACCTCCTTCAAGACAAGGAAAGGTCTGTACGAATGGTTGGTCATGCATTTTGGTTCATGTAATGCACCAACTACATTCATGCAAATGATGAATGTATTGCATCCCTATTTAGATTCATTTTTAATAGTGTATTTATATGACATATTAGTTTATAGATCTACTTGGGAAGAGCACATCTCGCATCTTATGTAGGTGTTAGAGACTCTAAAAAAACATCAATTTATGGCTAACCTTAAGAAATGTGAATTTGATCAACAACTGTTGGTGTATTTGGGTACATGATATGTGGTGTATTTGAGGACTTAACACCAGAAGCTCAGGAAGAGCTAGTAGAAGATACATTTTTGCAGAAGAAGTTCATAACTACCAAATAAGGATAGCATAACCTTTGGCAGATTGGGTTGAAAGGACAACTTCTAGGCAAGGCAAAATGGTACTCTAGGGATAAGGTAGAGGAAAAATTTTCACACCTCATTCAGTAAAATATTTTGTGGGCCAAAAGCCTCCCTAAATGGGGAGATATGATAAAAATGGATCAAAATACAATTTGTCATCTATATTGGTACTTTTTGGGTGGAAAAATTGAAGGAATTGGCTTGTAGGGCCCATTTTAGTGGCAAGTCCCAATTTGGAAATATGGGGTCTAAAACCTTCCAGATCCATTTGAGGCATTAAACGACACTTTTTGGGGTCAAAATTTTGTGAACAAAAATTGCAACCCCTCAATATTATTATATACACTGATACCTTTCCAATGGTGTGAAAATCACCTCAATTAGAGCTCGTATGTGGAATTTATGCCTCTCGGAAGTTGAACACCATGGTACTGAGTGGATGCCACATCAACCCCCATTACTCACATGTGGAGCCTAGTCATGTGTGGAATTTCAAAAAGATTTTAGAAGCTCCAAAACACTAACACTATTTGAGTGTTGATGCATGCAAATCCCTAAGCCTAAACAATTATTAGACCGTGTTAAATGTTGAGCCGCTAGGAGGAGAGGGTTTTTTTTTTTCTTTTAGCATTGTACTTGTTCCATAGTTGAGCAAAGCATATAGTAGTGGGATTTGAGAGAATAACATAGGTGAAGAAGATTCAGTAGCAGCCATTCAAGCCATACTGTCATATGAAACTCCATAGTGAGTGTCCCTTCCTTTGTATTTGCATTTTCATAACTAAAGAAAAGAGAGCAGAGGATAAGACTCACCTTCAAGTTGGGTTTTCTCTCATTTTGGGTTTCCCATGATACACATATTGTATTCATTTATGTGGGTATTTCGATTATTTTCATAAGTTTGAGCAATAAGCTAGTGTTGTTAAATTTGAGATATAAGGAAATAAACTTGCATAACAAAATATTTCGGCACAATGCAAGATCTATTGTGACAAACTATTCCAAGAAAATGTCCACGACAATTTACAAATCAAAGATTCAAAGTTGTCATGGGAGTGGGGTTGTGATTATACTTTCTTTTTCATCCAACCATACCCATAACTAGCCTTCAATTTCTAATGCTCCTTTGTTTGGCATTTCATTTTCCTTGGAGTTGAAATGCCTCTTAACCTAATAGAAATATACCTCATGAAAATCTTTTAGTAATAAGACCATCCTTTAAAAAATGTGAGCTATGGTTGTAAAATATGACTCTCCTCACTGGATTAGGGATTTAATGATTATGGATGAATATCCAACAATAACAATATCTCCTTGTGAATGCTCCTTTAGAAGTTTTATCTCTTGATATGCAACCAACACTCTGGTTTCATTGTTAGTAGCATGGTCGATCTAAGCTTCAGATTTCCCTTCGGATCAATGATAATCCCCCTCCCCCCTCGCACCTACCACCTTGGTAAAAGTGAGTATTCAATGGAAGAAACTACAAGTCTAGTTTCTAACAACAAAAACATCACCTCAATCTAACTCTTTAATAGAAAGGTTTTCCCTCTACAACACAAAGACATTTTCTACTATATAGATCTAAAACTTACCTTGATACAACCTGCAATATGCTTGTATATAAATAAACATACTACTATTGCCAAAAATATATTTGAATTAAAATATCAATAAGAAATATAATAGGAATATTAAATTTCAAATGATTAGACTAGTAGACAAGAACAAGGGAGTGGGTACACTTGTACTTTAAAGAGTGGATTGCACTTGCGAATCTAAATAATGGAGGGAGACTTCCCTAACATGTACACAAAAGGAGAACATGATTTGATTAATTGATAGATATTAATGGTTACAAGAGAGGTGCGATGCCCTTGTTTATATGAATGAGAGATTAAAGCCCTAATTGTGGTTGTAGTTAACTTCATGGAGTGGTTGGGATTTTATCTAGATAATTAATTCTAAACACAATGAGTATACATTTGAGGCCTTATTTGACATCAACTTACATATATAATTGCTCATGTGTATCAATTTATTTGCATGGTAAAATGTTGTGTTTTGGTACACAATAAAAGTCAAATATAATTCTCATATAAGAATTCATATGTACTCGGAAGCATCCCTTAGGTTTCCAAAGAAGGTTTTCCTCGAGGAAACAAATTATACTTACAATGGGGCTTATGAAGAAAGCATGAAGAGAGGTTTTTACAAGCTGATAGTAGGAACAATGAGATGATTACTACCCTAGTGGATTCAAGTAACATTGAGGTGAAATAATAATATGTTGGAAGGTTTTGGCTAGGTATCAAAATCGACTTTAAAACTTGGAACTTAATGTTTGTTACAACTAATGTTTATGGCCCCAATCTAACAATGTTAAAGAATATTGTCCGCAGGGGTGTAGACCGATTGGCAAGTGCCATGTAAATGGAAGGAAATATGTAAAAAGAGGTCTCAAGGTCGATTCTCACCCCGATTTACCCGGAGGGCGTGCTTGTGGGCTGTGCGTTCCTCCCTAGGGGTTATAAGGTAGCCGACAGGATTTGACCCCGTGTCACGCAAGTACGATACTGCTGTTGTTACCGATTCCCCTAGTTACAAAAAAAAAACAATTTTATTTTTATTTTTAAAGAATATTAAATACCATTTTGGGGATTAGTCATTAATGCATGACCCATGTCCCATAAGAACTAATTAGAATGAACAAATTCTCGTGAATTTGAATAGACCACCAAGCACTCATAGCATTGGGTTTGAGACCAATCTCTGAAGAAATAAGTTGGATTGGAAACTTTGCATAATTGTTGGGGATCCAAACTCTATTTTATGAGCACACAAAAATAAATGATATTTTACAAGAAAGTAGAACTAATCTATGTCTGAGTTTTTGTTGAGTAATGCTTCAATTGACATTGAACATAAGGGGCAACAAATTCACCTAAAACAATAGAGTACGCAATAAGGTTTTAATCATGGAAACGTTATATAGATTTCTAGTAAGTGAGAAATGGATTCACTGCAACTTTGAATTGAATGTTTAATTCTAAAAGGAGAGTTCTCAGATCATTGTTCAATAAGTCCATGTCTCCCAAAAGGAGAGAGATTGCATATTTCTTTCAAATTTGAATATATGTGGTTCTCTCACCAAGACTTTGAACCTAAGACAAATTTGGGTGGAATGAATATAGTCAAAGGAGAGGCTCTAAAGTGTTCACGCTTGTCAAGAAACTCCAACTCATTAAAGGCAAAATTGAGGAATGAAATTTCAATATCTTCACTAAAAAAGAGTCTCTTTAAGTGAAGATGGAGAATATGCAACTAGAAATCGAAGAGGATGGATCAATAGAGGACATCGAAGAAATATAAGACGTGTCAATCACAAAATTGATGAAAATTATAGAAATGAACAGGTCTTACAGAGATAAAAATATATTATTTAATGAGTAGAAATTTGGGAAAAAATATATATTTTTTTTTCCATAAAACTACTCAATAATGAAAAGCTTATAACAATATCTTAAGAATTGTTAGGGATAATAATTAAGTGATTGAAGATCATGATCAAAACAATTTAAAAGTGAAAATCTACTTCGCAAACCTTTATTAGACCTTTGCACCACCAAAGGGGAGGACATGGAGGCCCTTCTTCCCTTTGTATTAAAAATAAAATAGAAGAAGTACTTTAAAAAAAATAAAATTATGAGGTGGTCTTCTCAGTGGAAAAACATAGACCTCCAATCCATAATGGATTGCACATAGATTTTTCCAAAATATGTGGGACAAAATTAATTAATTTGAAAATTTTAGCAGTCGTGGAAGAATCAAGGAAACAGTGTAAAATTGTCTAGGCTTTTAACTCAACTTTTTTCACTTTGATATTGAAAGAATATTTTTCATATGACTTCAATTCCATCACACCTATCCCTTTTTGCATCACAACCAGTGAAAATATATCTAATCTCATTGCTTCAAGGATAGAAACCATTTTAAATGCAATTATATTGGAAGAACAAGGTGGATTTTATGCATGTAGGCAAATTATGGGTAGCTTTTATTTCCAAGAAAAAAATCATATATTTGGTGTCTTAAAGGAGAAATCAGAATATACATATAAAAATGCCTTTTCGACAATCCAAGTCCAAAATTTCTACTTCTAATTTAGTTCTTGATAGACCTTAAATATCCTATTCAATCAAAAGCACAAGGTACAAAGCCTAGCCCAAATACAAAACATTTTATAAAAAAAGAAAAAAAAAAGAAGACTTATTTCCATCTATTTCCACTTCTCTTTATTAGGTGAAACATATGAGCAAGTCCTTCATTATGTATTGTCGAAACTAGTCATAAATAGAGTAGGATATGACTGGAAGATTCCACCCTTCTTTACTTTAGTTATTTCTAGCTTCCTTACTTGCAATATTTGAGCCTCTTTATAAAGTATCTCGATACTCTTGTTCAATTCTACATTAACACCATTAAAGGATACAAAATCAAATAGAGGTCTTACCTCTGTTATTCTATTCATAAGTGAGACCAATGCAAGATTTTCTAGGTTGTAATTTTTTTTATCCCATTATCTAATGAGATTTGAATTACCAAGGATCTACAAACTGGGCCCATGTAATTATATAAGGCAAGGATTTATGTTCTACTACTTCTTTGCCTTTATACAAATTTTTGAAAATAAAAAGCAATCTCCCCTTCCCATTTCCCTTTCCCAACAATTAGTTTCTTAACTTCACTCCACACTTGTTTTGAATAAGGATAATGTTCTAGTAGATGACCAAATAATTTCATTCTCCTCCTCTTTTACTTTGATTGCACTAAGTTTGTGATTAAAAATATATTGCTTGTATTCCTTCGCCTCTTCCCATTGGATATTTAGTTGTATATTTGTTTTCTAACCTTGGTTTTAACTAGAATTAGCCCCAGGATTCATTGCATATGCAAAACTAATAATCCTCGGGTTAGACAAAGAATTTGAAAACCTATAATTTCCTTTACACCCCATCCATGGATCTTCCCCAATCCTCACTCTAAATCCTTTTCCTATCTCCCAAACCAACCAATGTCCTAGTAACACAAATGCTTTAACTAATTCCTTTCATATTGTTGATGCCCATCCATAAGTCTTCACTTCACTTCTAATCCATTCCTCCACTATCTTTGAAACTATATCCTTTTCATTTATCACTTTCTCTCATAGGCCTTCATTTCTCAACATTCTCCAATGATTTTTTGTTGTTGAAGCTTGGCCAAATAGATGGACATTATTTAGTCCCCATCCACCTTCTTCCTTTGGTTTTGTTAACTTCTTCCACTTCCGCGTTAATATTCCTTCCTTTTCTCCTTTCCATGTCCACGAGAAGCTAAAGCATTTTTTTCTAATTTTTTCTAGCATTCCTTTTGGTATGTAATCTAGGGAATGCCAATACACATGTATCCCTTCCAAAACTTACTTGACCAAGGTTAACCCACCTTTTATGGATAACCACCCGTAACATGAATTAGTCATCCTTCCTTCAATTTTTTCATAGAGCCAACTCCAATCCTTAAACTTGTAATCATTAGGCTTGAGATGAAAACCTAAATATTTTAAACCCTTATCAAAAGATGCAGGAGTAAAGGACAATATCTAAGTCAATTGTCTCTATAAACCTTCGTCCAGTCCATTGAAAACAATAAAGGATTTATGAACATTCACTTCCATCCTCGATGCCTTACTGTATAAGTCAATTATATCCTTGTATTTTCCTCCTTCCCTTACTATGCCTACACTAAACAAACGTACATTTTTTTACAGAAAGTATGTGAGATAAGGATAGATGATTCCCCATTTTGATACCTTTTATTTTTGTTGCATATACCATTCTACTTAGACCTTCTTCTACCAGTAAAATAAGAAGCGAGGCATAGGGTAGCCCTGCCTTAGACCCCTTGTTGGATAGGAGAAATTTGATGTTGACCCATTGATCAATACTATAAAGGATGCTAAGGAAATACATCCCATAATCCAGTTTACTACTTGGGATCTCATTCCAATCTAAATTAGAATTAGCTTGAGATATAACCAACTTACCTTATCATAAGCCTTGGTTAAGTCTATTTTCATCACCACAACTGGTATTTTTTCACCTTTATTGTGAAGTCCATTAGTGTTTTTCTTATGTGATCATGAATTTGCTTGTTGCGAAGAAATCTAAAATGCTCTTCCTAGATAATATTGGAGAAAATTCCTTTAAGCTCGTTCCCCAATATTTTTGTTATAATCTCGTGCACATAATAACACAATGAAATGGGCGTATAAGCCTCAAAGATTTATGAATCATTTTTCTTTGGAATCAGAGCTATAAAAGTTGCACTCAATGCACTTAGGTTCTTGCCTCATGCTCTTGATTCCTTTATCACTCTCAACAATGCTTCTTCTAGGAAGTCATAAAACCCCAAGTAGAATGTTGTTGGCCAACTATCTATACTGGAGCTCTTTGCCCTTTTAAAGGACCGAAGAACTAACTTGAGTTATATTTAGTAACTTTTTCTACTAGTTCCTCATTTTGTTGCTTTTCAATTAATATTGGAAAGAAAGTTCTTACTTCGAAAAACTTTCTTATGTTAGCCCTAGGAAGTTATGGAAATAAACTTTTAAAATGTTTTACTGTTCCTTATGCTATCTTTGAGATTTTTCTTACTTTTATGCCATTATTATTTCTTATCTCCCATTTATTTTTTATCACTACAAGGAAACACCTTCTACCAAAGGTTTTCAATGTTATAAGATTGGGCAAAATTATTTAAAAAACCCTTGCAAAAAACTTTCATATTGGTAGCAAAGGTTTTAACATATTTTCACTATAACTAAAAAGTACAGGTAGCCAAAGGTTCCAGTGGAGGATTTTTTTGACGTGTTTATATCGATAAAGTGTACCGACGTGCTCCATATATATATATATATATATATATATATATATATTATGCAATAGTGTGGTACATATTGGTACACAACAAAGCTTCAAAATATGTATACTAAGCATTGGTGTGCATGACATATTTTTTGAGCTCTAGTGTGTATCTTAGATATTGAAAGCACTAGTGTGCTTCTATCAATAATAGATAGTGATGTTCCCCAATTTGATATGCACTAGGCCTTTGAAAATATATATCACTCATAGGTGCATATTATATATATTATGAAGCCTTGGTGCATAGTTTATATAAGGAAAGCACCGAAACATATTACATATGTAAAAGTACCAATGCATATATCATTTTGTGCACCCATGTTAATTGGGTTTGGTTTGGGTGGTTGGGAAGAGTGATTGTTATCCTCCCCACCCAAGTTCAATTCCCACAAGTGACATGCGGAGCTCTTAAGGAGTATATTGCTATAATGGCTTCTAGCCTTGTTGTTGATCGACCTTGTGCCCTGAAGATTCTAGGGTTTACCCTGGGTACCATCCTCAAAATTGAGGGGAAGTATTTAGGAGTTTTCCCTGGGCAATGTAAGCTAGAAAAAAAATAATTTGTGCACCTTAAGTTTTTGTAACGATCACGATACAATAATGACATTGGTAACAATATCATTAGAGGAAGCAATGCTTTTATTAGCGTTATAAGCATTGGTGTTTTTATTACAATTATTCGCATTGGTGAGTAATTCTCATCTAAACACACTGGTGTGTAAGTAGGTATGAACCACGACATTGATTTCAAATGAATGCAATGCAATAATATGTATGAACCATGACATTGATTTTAAATGAATGCAATGCAATAATATGTTTCAATCCCAAATTTTTCCAAATCAAGGCTCTGCAAATGCAACTTCTTTTGTTTTTTTACAAAATTTCAATTAATCACCAAAGAATCTTTTTTAATAAAATATTGTTTTTTATATTCTAATTATAGTGTATGCATATAATCATTGCATTAATTTATTTTATCATTTAAAAAAATATACCAACTAATTACACCTCTATTGATTGTCACAATGTAAATCATCCATACATTTAATTAACAATGTAACATTTTATGATACTAGACAACACGATAGAATACAAAATTAATTTTATTGTATACAAATAAGAGACCCTTCTTATACAAAATGGGAAAAACACAAAGGTCCACAATATTTAAAATGTCAATAATTAATTGTTACAATTATTGGTAATATGTCATCATCGAGTTGGGACAATATGTCCAAATTAAACAAAATGTATGATTTTCACAGGTAAATATTCCAAAATATACAACTTCTAACATTCAATTTTGATGATCATTGATAATCACTCAAACTATTGTCTTTGCTCAAGCTACTTGCATGCCTTGTTTCTTCATTACTCGTGGGCATATTGTACTTGGGTTATTTGAAATATTTTATTCATTGGCTTGACTTTGACATTGCGGTTTTTCATGTTCCGTCTACAAACATAGAAATAAAACATTATGAGTATATCTGCATTTATAGTATAATATGCATGATTGCATAAATTGAAAAAAGTACCATAGCATTGATTGCTTCATAAATAACACACATTCTTTTCAAACCATGCTTCATTCCATCTCTTAAGATATTTAATATTGGCTCCACTCCATACTTTGTTTTGTGCGAGTTTTATATGCTATGACAAAACATAGCTATATTTAAAGGTTTATTGTTGTTCCATTGATTATAAGATAAGGAAAGTAAACAACATAGTTACTTTGGCACTAGCAATGGTTATCATGGGTAGAAATTGGTTTGGGGGTAGAGTGTGTAGAAAAATGGAAAATATGCACAAATCTCTTGATAGGTAGAAATGTTCGGCTTGAGGAAGAAGGGGATCAATTTATCTGGCCATTGAATCTATCTGGAGCATTTGTCCCCAAAATATGCTACAAAGCACTAGTTGAAGAAGGAAGTGAAGACCACTACATTTGGTGATGGAAAGATATATGGAAATTAAAATGTCTAACTAAAAACAAGATCTTCATGTGGATGAGCTTACACAACAAGGCTCCCACATGGGATGTTCTTTAGAAGAGGAACTTTATAGGGCTAGGATGGTGTTGTCAATGTCACCAATCAGAATAAACTACAGTTCATCTCATGCTAGAATGTCCATACTCCAAGGAGGTGTGGAAAGAGGTGGAAATATTAATATGGATTAGCAATCTCTAGGAAGGAGGCAGTCTTGAAGAGGACTTCAAAACTTAGTGCAAAAGAAAGGAGACTTCTAAGATCAAAGCAATACCACTTGACATAGTCCGGGGTGTATGGATTACTAGGAGTCTAAAGTTGTTTGAAGACAAAGAGGCACTTCCCCTCAAATGTGTTGTCGAATCCTTGAATATTTTAAATGCCTACCCACACGTGTAGGAAAAATCTATCTCTCATATGCAAGGTGAAGTGACAATAATTAAGTATATTTCATGGGCTTTTTTTGACGGTGCATAGTAGGGGAACCCTTCTAAATGAGGTTTAGGAGGCATTCTATACTTGTCTTCATATCATAGTTGTTGGAGATATTACACACACCTAGGATATTTTTTCCTTGTTTTCCTATGTTTATTAGTCATTATTGAGGGTCTCAAATTTTTTAGGAACCTCTCCTCCATTCTAGGAGAATATTATCTTCAGTTTAGGGCCAGTTACACTTAGTTAGACTAGTGGAAGTCACTCATGCATGGAAAACTTGGTTTTATTACCAACAATTGCATGTGCTTCTCTCACTTCCACACGCGTGACTCAGTTAACTGAAGACTGCAAGACTAGTTAACTAGGACTAGGTGGTAGTTAACTCTGGTAACTTCCTGTGTGTGTCTAGATCTCTCTAAAACACCACTATGGCGCATTTGTTTCTCTTCTAGTGCACATTAGTTGAGCTATATAGAGTATATCTTGTGTAAATTATCATTCATTCATTTGGTGAATACATTTCTATTCTTTTCTCTCCAATGTTTCTCTCATCTTCTCACTTTTGCAAGTTGTGTTTGTTCTTCTGCTAGCTAGATCTCCTTTGAAGGTACTCACCACATTCTACATGGTATCAGAGCCCACAGGCCGCTAGCAAGGATTGTCACCAACACTCTTTTGCAGGTACCGAATATAGAACAAAGCAATAGGAAAGATGGATTACTCACCAATAATTCTTCTTACGCCTATGTGCCATAGATTCATTAGCCATATCTCGAAATCCACGATATGGGTAAATCTAGTTTTTGGTATAGATATGCATTGCATAAAGATGCTCATGCTCACCAAACATCTCCAACACCCACATCATAGTTTAGAAGATAAAGTTGTTTTATGAAATCTATAATTGTATGCAACAGATTGACATAACCTCAGATCGCTACTCCGACAGGCATATCTCACTGATATCATTCATTGGGGGAGAACCATTGTAATGGAGGAAAAATATGAAATTATCTTGACCCTTCAGAGTCTAAATCTAAAACTTGTTAAAGAAGTTAGCAAACTTCGAGGTGAACAAGAGAGATCCAAGATTTGTCTTCAAAACATGTGTACCTATTATTCCACAGGTTCTGAACTCATTTGGAGTCTAATGGAGAAGCAACAAGCTCAAGTTGATACTTGGACCACCCACATTAATGATATGGAATATATTATTGCTTGTTTGCATAAATATATGCAACAGTCTCTTGCTTCTAATGTCACCTTTGCATTGTTAACCACTACTGAGCTTCCTTCACCAAATTTTGAGTTGCACACTCGTGGTTTTGGGTCAAAATTGATGCATAAGATGGGATACATTGGTGGTGGCCTTGGTAAGAATGGACAGGGGTTTGTACATCCCATTCATCCTATGATGAGACCAACAAAAGCCAGACTTCATTGCCAATAACAAGTTGTTTCTATATTTCTGTCGTTCAGACCCAATTTGTTCCAACACAAGAGTCCATCACACATGATGACTCTTATACTATTGAGTTGAAACAACCACCACCTACTCTTCTTATTGATACAACTTTGGATCTTTCACAACCAGATTCAATATTAAAGTTGTCAGTATTAGACTCTTCAACACCAACATCATAGTTTTTAGTAGTACCATAATGTTCAGTGTCATCTTCAAGGCCTACATCCGCCACTTATCAACATCCTCAACATCATGATTCGAGATAACATTGTCTTCATGTCGAGTATCCAAAAACTTTTGTTAGTTTCTCTTCTTTCAACTCATTGAAGAAGAGGCGTATACGACAACATATTGACAAGGTACCAACTCCGAGGATTGTTTGTGGTTGGATTGATGATTGGTCATGGCAACATTTGAGTCATTGTTTGAGGACATCTTACATATGTGTTTCATCCACGATACATGGGAACCATTCTAATTTCTCTTGACTTGACTGATTATGATGCCTTTAAAATTCCATTCACCACAATTTTGATGGCTTTTATGGTGTTTTCTTCTATGTTTTGGAAGCAGTTTGACTAGCCCAACCATCTTGGTGTAGGCTAGTGCCTTAATGTTTGGAGAGATCTGATTGTTGTCAACTAGTATCAACTACAACATTTTAGCTTCAACGCACTCATTGAAGCAGATTATGATCTGTCATCATCAGATCACGCTTCATTGACTTGTCATCTTTTCTTGGTTTTGGAGACTATCTACTTGCCACATGGTGGATCTCACCTGCTTTTCTCTTCTTTTGAAACATTGTATTTTGAGGGTTTTTTTTTCTCATGAGGTTTTCCCTCTTTCCTCACTTTATTTCAGTGTTCATTAGTTGCATTGTTCATGGGTACCTAACATGGCCTCTGTTTCCAGGACCCATTCATTATGTATACTCCCTAGTAGTGTTCAGGGGGGTGTTGGATATATTACACAGTCACCTAGAATTATTTTCCTAAGTTTGATAGTCCAATGTTTAGAACACTTCCTTAGATGAGAATATTCTCTCTAGAGAATATTACCCTACAAAATAGGATGTTCCTCTACAAAATTGCAATATTACCCTACAAAATTACCCTACAAAATAGGATGTTCCTCTACAATATTACCCTACAAAATTGCATTAGTTGAGATATAGAGAGTATATCATGTGTAAATTACGATTCATTCATTTGGTTAATACATTTCTATTATTTTCTCTGCAATTTTTCTCTCATCTTCTCACTTTTGCAAGCTATGTTCGTTCTTTTGCTAGCTATATCTCTTGTGCAGGTACTCACTACATTCTACAACAATATTTCTTTTAAAGATGGAATTGGTAAATAAACTATCAACTTTTCTGAATTAATGGATTTAAAGTTGGTCTTGAAATTAGCACAAGAATTTGGTGTAACCCAACTACAATTTTTTTGAGACTCAACGCTGATTATCCAATGGGTTTGCAAAGAAGTTGTTCTCAAGAATTTACATTATGACCCTTCTATGATGAAGTTATCAATCTACTAACATCTTTCTCATATACAACTTTGTATCATATTTATAGGAACATGAATAATGTTGCAGATGGGCTGTCAAAAGGTGGAGTTGGGATGGAACGAGGAATTTGGATTATATCCATAATCTAGAATGGACATACTACATAATATATTCATGAACCATGGACCTAACTTTAGCCATTACATTTTTTTATCTCAGTTTTTGTATAATCATGAAATTTCATAGATCTTTGGATGAATGATTAATGTACCTTTTTAATGTCATTTTTGTTTTTTTAAGAGGTTATTAATGTAATTGAACATGAACAACTTTTAGTTCTTTTATGCTGATGGATCGGATATAAGAATGCCACTTAAAGGGATTCACAACACTTATAAATGCCATGAGCACCTGACAATGCTTTTTTGTTATATTAATAAAAATATATAATTTTTTTCCTTGGAAAAAACAACAACAACATAGCTACTTACAAGTTGTTCAATTAGCCCTTGATACTCCAACATATATTCACAACCCATACTTAATCCAATGTCAATCAAATGTTCGAATGGTTATTATTTACATGTTAACACCTATGAGAAAACATCCATGGATGATTTTAAGTTAATTAAAATATATACATCACAACAAATATGAATTCTTAAGTAAGGAAAATACATTAAGTAGTCACAAACTTTGTGATCAACCCTTTTAGGCATTGTCATCCCATCTTATGTGTTGAATGGATTCCATTTTGTTTTATTTCTTTCCACAACAGCACAATTAAAAATTAATATTTCATGCCATAATTAAACTATTTATACATAGAAAATAATCAATGAATACATATGTTTGATGCCCGTTGTTGTTGGGAAGGTTCCTCATGCAATGCAATCATGCTCATTTCTTTGACCACTTCCTTATACACTTTTTTCGACACCCCTATCAGAATCTTTGAATATCACGTCGATCATCATTTGAAATTTTATCAATCTTCTTGAAAAACAAAAAACACAATACAAAAATTGATTAATATTTATATGAAAAATAAATATAGCAAAAATATTAATTTTGCAATTTTTTGACAAGTGTATGCGTAATACATAAAAACATGTTTAGCAATAATACTTTTTAAATTATTCTTTTTTGTTGATGTATGTTTTTGCTATTGCAAGTATCATTGACCATTGATCTAAAAACACTTGTTTTAGTTTGTGTATAACCTGATCCTGTTAAGATATTTAGACACTTATGATTTAGTTAAGATCAACTTGGTCCAATGTGTTTTTAGGTAATATGTGTTTTTTTAGTATGCATTATAATTATCTAATTTGATGGTCACAATTATGTTCTAGACATAAAGTGATTTGATGTTTCATCTTCTCCTCGATACTAACAGTTATATTGATCCGTGGCTTAACACCCGACTAGTCCATGATCTCTATTTAAAGAGCATGGAAGGTCATTTGTTGATGATTGATTGTGATGAACTTATGTGTAAATTATTTTCCTTTTGCATTAATATATTGCCTCAAGTGGTCACATTGGCCATGACCATGGATATTTTCCCTCTTTGAAGGTTTTAACCATGCAATACACTTGCGTACTAATCTTTGATATGTTTGTGTGAGTCATTGCCTTAAGGTGTTCAACTTGTGTGAATATACCCCGGTGTGATAATGAGAGTGTTATTTAGCTCACAACATATCCAGTTCCACATCAACACAACAAACACATTAAGCTACACATGCAATTCATTAGAAAGATTCTTTAGGATTGCGTTCTCGAAGTGCTCTATTGCCCAATAAATTATGAAGTTGTAGACATTTTCACAAAGTCTCTTACAAAAACAAAGTTTTATAAACTTCAATCTTTGTTAGGAGCTCAAGAAGTTATCATTATGGGGGTATAGGCTCTAATTCCTCCTTCCTTATCATATTGTGTCACATTTGTAAATCCTTCAAGCCTATCCCAAGTTATTCTTAAGGGGGGATATTAGGATATTTAGACACTTAGGAGTTAGTTAATATCAACTTGGTCTAATGTGTCTTTAGGTAAAGTGTGTTTCTTTACTATGCATTGTAATTATCTAATCCAATGGTCACGATTATGTTCTAGAAATAAAGTGATCCAATGGTTCATCTTCTCCTTGATACTAATGTCTACATCGATCCATGGCTTATCACATGATTGGTCCATGATATCTTTTTGAAGAGCATGGAGGGTCATTTTCTGATGCTCAATTGTGAGAAACTCATATGTAAATTATTTTCCTTTTGCATTAATATATTGCCTCAAGTTGATACATTGGTTGGGGTTGCGACTATTTCCATCTTTGAGGGTTTTAGCCACATAATACACCGGTGTATTGATATTCAATATGTTTGTTAGTGGTTTCCTTAAGGTGTTCAATTTGTGTGGATATACCCTATTTGTCAAATATATTCTTAGAGTCATTGGATTTATTTTTGCATTGCAAATGAAAATAACATATATATGTTCTTTCCACTACATCNCATCCTTCATAGTTTTATAAAAGTCCCCCCCCCCCCCTCTCATTAATTTCCAACACCACTCCAGATGAATTGAGAACCAATTTATCATCATTTACATCCTTCATAACTTTTATCTTCTTAGGACGACCTTATGTTCCCTCGTTGTCGATCCCTGGATAACATTCAACAAATGTGAAATTAAATGTTTTAAACATGTTAGCGATTATCGTGAAGAAGTACATTTATAGTAAAAAGTCAAAGAAAAATTTCATGTTGATCACCTTTTAATCCACCCAATTCCTCTCTTTGCAACATTTCCATAAAGTTTGTATGTTCTTTTTCACTTATATTCCAAACAACCTTTTGGAGTTTCTTCAAGCTTTTGCTCTACATGACACACATTATCCAATACACATCATTTAAACCTACATAATTTCAAATATATTACTTTTATATTAAAATTTAAAAGAACTTGGCATGTTCTCTTCTTGGTATGTGCTTCCCTCACCTTCATTGCTATGAGTTCTTCCCTTAATCTTCTATCAACCATATTTTATCAATAAAAGCTTTGCATAATGAAATACACAGTTTATGAGATATGTTTTACAAATTAAGTAAAGAACTTTAGGCTAAAACTATTTTCATGTTAGGCAATGTGTACAGTATAATAACATGCACTTATGCGCATAATACAGATTTACACATCAAAGTGTTATCACTATACCATATGCACATATAAACTCAACAATATTTAAAAAAAATAAAAATCACCAAAACAATGCACTTACTATAGTCTTTTGCACTAGTGCATCGTTATTGTTTATTGTGCACCGCTAAAGTTGGTATTTTTTTAAGGCCGTGCTAAATAGTGCGATTTAAATGAAAAACACACATGTGCATTGTTACTTTACAATGCACACCATGAACTGTGAAAGCATTCTTATTTTTTTAAACTAACAACAACAGGGTTTGGGATCCAATGCAATTAGTGGTCCCAATCCAACAGACACCCAAAGCCCCACATATAGATACACAAAGCTAATAAATATTCATTACCTAAAAAAAAACTCATTGTCAAATAGTAGAGAGGATTAACCCCTGATGCTACAGTTTGAAGCGACATAAACGAAAGAGAAGCAACAAGAAAACTAGGGTTTGTAGCACTCAAGGTAACTATGAAACCCTTCTATTTTCTTGAAAATGCATTGCAATTTTTTATTTTTTTAATGAAAAAATATCATAAATTTATTTAAAAAAACATTCTAGAAGGGTTTGGACCTTGTGAATTAGGGATGCTAATTACTTGAAAAAATAACTTCAAAATTGTATTTGCAGTTAGAATGTTACATGCAACCCAAACTTTCTTTTAAAAATGTAGACACATAAATTACATTACTCTATGGGATACATAATGATTATTTGTGTGCTCATAAGATGGGATATTGTTCCCTTTGTTATAATACCATCCCTCATAATATATGTTCCAAGAGAATTGTTTTAGCACACAAATAAATTAAATTCAGACAATATAATTGTTTAATTAAGTTTAATATGTATATTATCGTTTAAAATATAAATAACACATGAATGAAAGTTGTCATTTGAAGTTATACAAATCATACTTAAACTACAACACAAGAGGAAAATGCCATTTGAAACTATACAAATGATGCTTAAACTCACACCATCTACTTAAAAAAGGATTTCAAAAGTTTGTTTGAAGTTATAATGTTACATGCTTCTCAAACTCTTTTTAAACAATGTAGATACATATTGATTATGGTTTTTGGCCCAAATGAAAGGGAAAAAAAGTGATATTATTTAATGGTCAATTCTTCAAATTCTAACTTATTCCATATTGTTACAAGTTGATCAAGTTCTCACTTGCCATTTGCAATAAGTCTATATTTTATTTATATTTTGATTAAATTTATGACGCCTTTACACATGCATTTGAATAATTAAGCATTGAATTTGGAAGTATCCTAATTTAGGTTCGAGTTCAGACGGGTAGGATATTCCACGAATCCAAAAAAATCACAAGCTCTTATCAAGAGAAATATACCACAGGCAGATGGTAGATAAAATTAGAGAGCCACTTTACCCCACCAATTGTAACGCACCACTTGCCAACAACCATCCTGGGCCAATGATACTTCATTATGAATTGGATCTCTTTTATGACACCCCAATAGTATGCAATTGTTCAAAATGTAAAGGGTTGAAGGTGAACCCTTTGTGTGCCACACTATCTTGTTATATTAATGATTGAATACCCAAAGTTGACGGTCTAATACCTCCCATTGCAGTCTAGGAACTAGTAGATAATATAGAAAAGACACATAGGAACACTTCCATGTGCTCATTTTTTGAAAATTTGGAAGTCAAATCAATTATGTTTTATCCTAAGTTTGACAACATATCTCCTTTTGTTGAGTCAACCAAGAGTTCTAGTGAGCCAAAGTATGATTTCAATACTACCCAAGACAACTCTAATAAGAGACCCAAAAATTTGTATGAGTTGAGAGCAAAAAGGTCCAAGTACACACCAAGGTTGGTTTATTTGTTGGAGGTTAGTGACAAATTTTCTTTTCATGTACATTTGCAAAGTAAATACCAAACCTGTTACAACTGCGCTTTACATGGAACTTGGCCATATTCCTTGCTATAGAGTTTCTGAGATACCTACACAGAAGATCTAGCTAACAATCAATCATACACAACTTGCAAATGGTGTGAAGAGAAGCCAAAAAATGGAGGAAATAATGAAATAATTTATATTAACCGCATTCCACACTCAAAGAGTGAATAATTTACAATAGATATAGGCTACACAAGTAACTGATGTAAGTTTTAAACCTACGAAGTAAAGCAATGCATATAGATTCTTAAGCAATACAGAAATTAATCAATGGCTCATACACATAGTACATAGAGATTTTTACCGGAAACCCTCAACCGGGAAAACCTTTCTTATTTTCATTATATCAAATTTCACCATTCGCCATACAATATATACAATGTTTTTAGGTATTCCGTAGATACCAAAACCCTA
>CBVK0101578537.1:0-11797 GCA_900067695.1 Picea abies | reverse complement strand
CCACCACCACAGATTGGTTTTGGTGTTGGAAGACACACCCTAGCCCATCATAAGTACCATTTAGGTATTTCACCGTGCCAGATCAGTTTTCTACAAACCTAGTTCAGTTAGGGCGCATTGCAACCAGTGAGGGCATGGGGGTTTGAGAGACAATTTTGTGTAGTTGAACGAGATCAGAGCAGATCTAGCCATATCCTTTCAACCCAATTGGAAGTGAGCTAGGGTGCATATTTTGAGATATTACTGATCATATTGCGACAGAGGAATCATTTAGTGCACATTAATCAGTTACCGAGGGTGCAACACTTGGGGATGCACATTCAGGGTTCTACATAGATCACCGGGCCAAATCCGGGGAAACCCTTCTGACCCATTTTAGAGGAGTCCAAGGAGCCCATTTTGAGACATACATCAGTATATTCTAATGGTGGAATCATCAGGGTGCATTGTAAGAGCCTAGAAGGTGTGTAGATCCCCAGGGGAGATCATGCGAAGTTCATATCGTTTAGCAGAGGCTAGTTCTTCAGGATGACAAGAAGTGAGAGGTTTCTTAAATTCAGGGCAACCCAATTGAGACAATTTCTAGGCATATCTGAAGAGTTTAGCCACCAGGGCGAATATTCTAGTCTTGCAACAATTGTTGTATGAGTTATCGTGCACCTGCAACAGTTGTCGACAATTCTTCTCATCTCATCCATTGATCCAACACCATAATTCATTCCGAGTATTTTCCTTTAGAATTATTGTGTGTATTCCAAATAAGATCCATCTAGTCTCGATCTAGCTTAGAGATTCATTTTATTTCCCCGCATGTGATATTTTACCTGTAGTCCTATTTCATAATATACTTGGTCGCAGTTGTTGTGTGTTTTATATCTATTGCATGTTTTCTTATACACTGTTAAACAAAATAAACACATCTAGAACCATTGAAACACAAAGAAAAACCCTTTAACTGCATTTAGAAACCCCCAAAGTATCATATCTGCAACCAGATAAACATCGTAGTAGTGAATATCTAGATCCGAGGGAATTGGGATATTTCATTCTTTTCCACTGTTTAAGTCTTTCCACAAAAATCTATGTGATGTTTTACACCTTTGGTCTATTCTTCCACCCATTCCTTGGAATTCCCATGGCTTGCTATCAGACGAAACCCTTGAGTCAGGGTCCTGAGTTCGAAGGGGAAACCGATTACTTCCTCTTACCAGGTTTCAGTTGACCCTTTGCTTCTTCAAGCATCGGATTTTTTCAGCAATTATAACTGCTTCAACCACCAATCTTTATCTCCATAACTAGTCACATGGCTCTATGCAGTTCGAGTATGTTGGGAGGTTATGTATTCAATTTTTATAGGTGTAGGTTGGAGTGTTGAGCAAGCTTCCTATTTTCTTCATTGAAACTTCTCCTTTCCACCTCACCAGTCCCACTCATGATATCATGGCTAGTACTCAAGGCTCTTTCCTTATCAATCAATTGTCTGGTATTTTATTAATCATAGCATAATTACTTGCTTCATAATCTCATTACATGAAGTCTTAGCATAATTACAGTTATGGGGGAAAACAATGTGTTATATTCCCCTCCCCCTTAAAGAAATACCATCCTCTATGTTTAAAACACTACATATGGATAATTCATACATAAAACAAAAATGGGTATGCTATTCTCATGGCACCTTCCAGTTCCTAAGTAGCCTCATCTACTCTGAAGTTCCTCCATTGCACCTTGCCCTACATGATGACTCGGTTCTGGAGAAATGTTTCCCTCCAGTCCAGGATGCATTGAGGTTCAGGCTGGAATTCTCCCTCTAGTTCCACCTGTATCACAGTCCAATCAATAACATGATTAGAATCATGAACATATTTATTTAATAAAGATACATGGAATAAATTGTGATCTCTACCTGTAGGTGGCAAGGAAAGTTTATAATATATTGGTCCCACTCTCTCGAGGACTTCAAGCAACCCACAATATCGAGCTTCTAACTTAGAACAAGTCCCCATCCTTAAGGATTTTCTCTTTGGATTCACCTTGAGATACACATGATCTCCCACCTTGAACTCCTTGTGAGTTCTCTTTCTGTCTGCGTAGCTCTTTTTCCTATCCTGAGCTACCTTCAAATTATGTCTTATCCTAGTCATTGTTTGCTCCATTTCTTTCAACAGTTTTGGTCCAAGTGTGATCTTGTCCATGGGACTATCCCAATTTATTGGAACTTTGCAATTTATGTCATACATAATCTCAAATGGGACCATCTTCAATGATTCTTGATAACCATTACTATAGGAAAACTCCACTAGGGGTAGATATTCCTCCCATTGCTTGGGTTGATGCATAACATGCATCCTCAACATGTCTTCTAGCACTCTGTCCAATCTTTGGATCTAACCATCTATCTGAGGATGGTAGGTTGTGCTAAATGCTAATTGCATTCCCAAACCTGCAAACAAGCTTTTCCAAAAGTTTGAAGTGAACTTAGCATCTTTGTCTGAAATTATGGTCCTTGGTAAACCATGCAATCTGAAAATTTTCTTCATAAAAATGTCAACAACATATATGAACGTAAAAGTAGATTTGATGGGAATAAAGTGAGCTACCTTGCTCAACTTGTCCACCACTACCATAATTGCATCATGTTGCCTAATTGTCTTTGGAAAACCAATGATAAAACCCATGGGGATTGTATCCCATTTCCATTCTAGAATTTGGAATGGTTGTAATAGTCATGGGGTGTTTGTGCTCAACCTTGACTTGTTGATGCACTAAACACTTGGTGATATATTCAACAATTTCCTGCTTCATTTTTTTTCCAGTAATACAACTGCTTTACTGGCATTATCATTTTTTGTTAACCAGGATGACCTATGCAAGGTCTCCTATGGAATTCATCCATTATCAGATGTCTCATCTCTATTGAGTAAGGCACATACATCCTGTGGTTGTACAATAATAAAACATTAGTTGTTAGCTGATACCCTTCATACCTTTTCTAACTGGGTTCTTTATGTAGTCCCTCTCTTACCTGATTGAAAAATTTATCTTCTTGTAAGATGATTTTAATTCTCTGTTTGATGTCAGACTCTCCTACACTTGTTGCTGCTAAGTGTATTGTCTCGACACTCCTACTGAGTGCATTGCCTACTCTATTTTCTTTCCCTTTTATGTGTTTGATCTCAAAATCAAACTCACTAATCAACACCATCCACCTGGCCTGTCTAGAATTCAATCATGGCTGGTCAAACAAATACTTTAGACCACAATGGTATGTCATTAGGACAAACCTTCTTCCAAGAAAGTAATGTCTCAAAATCAAACTCACTAATCAACACCATCCACCTGGCCTGTCTAGAATTCAATCATGGCTGGTCAAACAAATACTTTAGACCACAATGGTATGTCATTAGGACAAACCTTCTTCCAAGAAAGTAATGTCTCCACATATTCAATGCATGCATAATTGCTGCAAATTCTATATCATGGGTGACATACCACTGCTCATGCTCATTTAGCTTTTTTGACTCATAACATATCACGTGCCCTTATTTCATAAGAACTCCATTGAGTCCCTCTTTGCAAGCATCTGTGCGAACCAAGAAGTCCTTCTCAGAGTCTACAATCTTCAAAACATGGGTGTTGGTCAAAATATGCTTCAGCTGCTGAAAGCTAGCTTCACACTCTATTGATTGGTCAAAATATGCTTCAGCTGCTGAAAGCTAGCTTCACACTCTATTGACCATACAAATTTCTTTCCTTTCCTCTGTAATTAAGTGATGGGATGACCAATCTTGGAAAATACCTTTATGAACCTTCTATAATATTTAGTTGATCCCATAAATGATCTTACCTCTGTCACATTTTGAGGGGAAGGCCAATCCATGATTGCCTTGATCTTCTCAGGATCTACTTCCACTCAATCGACTCAGATTGTGTGGCCTAAATATTGGATTTACGTCTGAAATAAGTTGCACTTGCTGAACTTAGCACACAATTTGTGGTCTCCCAACACTTGTAACACCATTATGAGATGCTTTTCATGCTCTTCTCTAGTCTTGAAATACACCAGAATATCATCCACTAACACTAAGACATACTTGTCCAAGTACTTACCGAGCACACTAGAATTTTTGCCACGGTTTGTGGAAACCCACTGAGAAAACGTTGTATCCTTTCTTTTTCATCCTTGAGGCAAGGAACATACCTCAACAACTCTAAGAATCTCTTGGCATAAGAGTCCATGGTAAGTTTCCCCAACTTATGTTCATGGAATTCCTTGAGCTTCCCATCAAAGTACTTCTTTGATAGGTAAGCCTTCCTGAAATACTTTTCAAATTGCTTCTAGGTCAACTTCCTCTCTTTCAGTCCTTTGAATTTCTTGAGGTCCTCCCACCATATGAAAGCTCCTCCATTTAGGTTGAAGATGGATATCTTCCCCTTTGTGTTTTCTGAGTAGTTATGTACCTGAAAGTACTTTCTCAGTCCTAGCAACCAAGCCTCAACTTCTTATTCCTTCTTAATCTCTTCATCAAAGGTAGGTGGATTTACTTTCTTGAACTCCTCTGTCAGAGAACTCTATAAGTGTCTCTTTTTCTTTTTCTCGAGGACACTTGACCTAGTATCATTGTTGGCCAGATCCTTAGAATTAGTCTTTCGATTGGGTGACTCTTTGGAAATGTTTCCACCATATCTGCTTTTCTTTGCATCTTGATGCCTCTTCTTGGAAGAATTCGTACCTACCTTGCTATGGCTTAGTCAATGTTTCTAGGCATCTAAAGGGGTTTTTAATATCCCTGACTGATGTAGCTCTGCATTACTAGTGGTTGGACCTTGCTGCATGTGCTTCTACATTTATGATAAGCTTTGCAATAGCACTACATTCAACTTTGCTGGCTTATCTTGAGCCCTCATGAGCTTCTCATTGTCTACCTTTAGACTTCCGATAATGGCTACCAAGTCTCAAAGGGTTTCTCTGGCCCTTCGATCATAAGATTCCTTGTATCTGAAATGTGAGGTGTCTTCCATGCTACACTACACCATTGACCTTTAATTCCTTTTTATTACATCCTATGCGCTGAAACAATAAAACACTATTAGTTTATCTCATCAAAATAATAATCATTCATTCTTGGAAAAATAAAAAGCTTTATTAGATAATTTTGCGGCCTTGGCAACCCATTCAAGCTTAGAGTTTGAATGCAGTTCTAATAACACTCTGTTACACACCCAACACCCCCCTAATCCACTTAGGCTGGTGGGATGTTCATTTTCCGTTCTATCCTCCAGGGTAAGCATTTGGGTTTACTCCCCCTGGTTCTATTTTGTTACGATGTTTGTGATAACTTCTCTTATCACAACATATATTGTTCTAACTTTTACTAGTATGATTCCCCAACTACCAACGAAATACCTCCATGGGATTTGTTATAATGAATAGGGACCTAAAAATCCCCCATTGGACAACTAGAATTTCTACTCATCACCAGATCAATGATCGACAATGACTCAGACTCATTCCTATCGGGGTAACTGATCACGAGATATGAATCCCCACTCTGTCGACTCCTCTTCGACATATCATTTTGAACAAATCCGATGACACTCGAAGTAAAAAACTAACAACCTCGATCACATCGGTGCATCTACCTACTTGATAGTTATCACACATCTCATCGCCCTTTCCTTACGTGCATAAGTGGGACCCACGACAGATCTACGACTGAGATTATCTTGTACACCCTGCCTCAATTCTATGGTTCAAGATTCTTGATCCAAATTATATTGAGAACAACATGAAGGAAAATATATAACAAGGAAACATGTAGAGATATTTCAAGAAATGTAACAATACAATTAAACTTAGATTCTATTAATGATTGTCTGAAATACAAAAGACTATAAAATGCAAAGCACACAAGCTAGCTAAAATGGTGGTAGCTTATCTCTGAAGATAGAGATGTGACGACTACACTCATTCGCAACAAGTTGATTACAAAGAGGCTGAAAATGCATTTTGACATAAAGAATCAATGCGAAAACCCCAAACATCCAAAAACCTAACCCTAGAAGATGAAACACCAAAAGATTTGTGGGTTGTGCCGTGGTTAGTTGATATATTAACTTCCCAGGGGTGTTACTTTTTCATACAATCTCCATTTGGGGTGCTCGATAGCCTGTTGAAAAGGTCTAGTCGAGAAGTACAAATTCTAGACAACTCAATACATGCCTCTATTAACTATTGGGCACTTCTACCTCAAAAAACCATCGTTTAGCGCCTCAAAATGACCCCTAAAGTTTGTGACCCGAAAAACCATAGAAAAACTGCCAATATGTGGAACTATTCTGAATTAGCAGATCATGTGGGTGGCCACCAATATCCAGCTGAATTAGTCCTCCCCCTTAGGAAGAAATGGTCCCCATTTCTTCAAGTTCCTCCATCGGATGGGGAAACTTCTACTGAATCTAACTTCTAGTGAGCCACTTGCCCTAGTGAAGAAATTGCCCTGCTTTGACGACTCGATAGAGTTGGGTGTTTTATCAGCGGGTTCCCTTCATCTTGGTGTCCATGATTCGATCCATTACTTTCTGTTCAATTGAGTGAGGATTGATTTATTTAGGGTCCAAGTGCTCAGTCACGTTCGAAGTGTCCAAGAGAGGTGGAAAATATGGTCGAAGCAGTTCCACATAAGTGTCCAAGAGAGGTGGAAAATATGGTCGAAGCAGTTCCACATTAAATCCAGGTGCAAGCCAAGGAAAGGGGGAATACTTAATTCAAAATCATTCTCATCCACAGCCTTGGTGATGGTGTGATGCCCATATTGTAGTGGGAGGAGCTTCCAATGAGGTCCTAGGAGGCACTTGCAACCACACCTTATCTCCCACTTGAAACTTGTGTGGTACCTGATGTTGATTGTGGGGCTGCTTGTAATTGGCATTGGCTTTATGAAAAATGTCATGAACCTATTTTCGAATGTGCTGGATTCACTCAACAAATTTGGTTACTTGAACAACCTCGGTCTAAGCATGGAAGCACTCTTTTTGTGCAGTTGTAATAAGACAATCTACGTCAATGGGGCCCAATGGTTGGATCCCTAAGCACACCTGAAAAGGGCCGTGGTCAATAGAGTTGTGTAGGGATCTATTGTAGCTATGTTGAACATAAGGAGGGCTCTCATCCCATGTGCGTGGATGTTTGGAATTGTACATCCTCAGGATAATGTGCGTGGATGTTTGGAATTGTACATCCTCAGGATATGGACAATCATCTTGTTTACTACCTTTGTTTGTCCATTAGTCTGTGGGTGGAAGAAAATCGATTTGGTTAGCTTGGTGTCCATCATCGACCATAGGACAAACCAAAAATTACTTAGGAACCTACTATCTCAATCTGAAATAATGGTTTGTGGGAGCCCAAAATGAACCCAAAGACATTCAAAGAAGAGCTTAGCAGTGGCCTATACCATGATGCTCTTCTTGCAGGGTGCCCAAACTGCCATCTTAGAGAATTGATCAACGACCACAAAGACATAGTCATTCCCATGCTTGGTTGAAGTAAAATCGAACATGTAATCCATGGAGATGGACTCCCAAGGCATATCGGGAGTATGTAGAAGGGTGTATAGCCCTTGCTTCTTAATGGTGGGTTTGGAAATGGTGCATGAAGTGCATGATTGGATATACTTGAGGACATCTTGTTGAAGCTTCAACCAATAAAAATTCTTTTGTAGTACTTCCACTCTTTTGTCCACACCAAAGTGCCATGCCGCCCGACTGTAATGACCTTCCCAAATAAGATTTTTACACTCGCTTAAAGGAACACAGAGATGGATCATATGGCATAACAGTCCATCCTGGAGATGAAAGTATCGAACTAGTTTTCCTATGCTCAATGTATGATACGGAGCAACAAAGTCAGAGTCATTGTTGTATAATTGAGGCCACTCGTAGGTCTCATGCCCATAGGAGTTTAGAATTGTGGTTAGAACCACAATCGAGGGTCGATTGAGGCAGTCTGTGACATGGTTGGTGCTGCCCTTCTTGTACTTTAAGTTCAAGTAGAACTGCTACAGGTACATGGACCACTTCTGAAGACGGTCATTCTGTAACTTTCCTTGTGTTTGCTTGAATTACAGAGGCCCATGATTAGTGTGGATGATCGTTTCTTTCCCTAGAATGCAATGCTTCCACTGTCAACATGCCTACATAATGGAGTACATCTCTTTATCGTAGGTGGGTTATCTGCGAACATAATTAGATAATGTTTCATTGTGATAGGCCACCAGATACCCATGCTGAGTGAGGATTGCATTGATAGCACAATCTAAAGCATCTGTCTCATTCTCAAATGGATGTTACAGGTCTGGTAGAATAAGAACTAGTGTTGAGAAGAGGTGGAATTTCAAATCCTAAAATTCTTTCTACCGGGGCATGGCCCAAACAAACTTGACGTTCGCTCCGCCCTGGGTCACTTGTCTTAGGGCTCAAGCAATATGAGAGAACCTCGACACAAACTTGTGGTAGAAGTTAGCGAGGCCCAATATGTTGTGGATCTCGGTTAGTGTCTTCAGAGATGACCATTTGTAGATGACTTGGATCTTGGTTGGATCCACATGCACACCTTGCTCATCCACGATGTATCCCAAAAATATTTGAAAGGAACGATGAACTATGGCCTATGGTATCCTAGGAATCAGAATTTTCAATTATTAGTCTTTTCAGATGTTGATTTGGTTAATTGCATGGATGAAAGGAAAAGCACGAGTGCAGGTGCATTATTCTTAGGAGATTCTCTTATTGCATGGTTGAGCAAGAAGCAAGGTTCCATTTCCTTATCGACTATAGAAGTTGAATACATTGCAACTGCCACTTGCTATACCCAAGTATTGTGGACGGTTCAGGCACTTGCAAACTTGGAGGTAAAATATACTGCACCGATCCCAATTCATTGCGATAATACTAGTGCAATTAGTGTGTCAGAGAATCCTGTATTTCACTCCAAAACCATGCATATACCCATCAAATATCACTTCTCGAGGGAACAGGTGACCAACACTATTGTTTCTTTGCATTATATTCCATCCAAAGATAAGATTGTTGATATCTTCACTAAACCGCTTGCGAAAGCTCAGTTTGAGTATCTACGCTAGAAGTTGGGCGTGACCTCGTTATCAACCTAGGAGAGTCCATCCTGTCAGGGGGAGTATGTGTTGGTTGAATATCTGATACCTCCGAAAAGTACTACAACAGCTCAGGGGGAGCATGTTTTCCTTGACATTGATGTCAAAGGGGGAGAAAAGGTGTGGTATGGATCCTACAGTTGGAGGTCTAAGCATAATAGTGCATCCTTTCAAGGTTTACATCAATGCCAAAGGGGGATATCGTTGGCATGTTTTATAGGAAGTGTGTGCTTGTCATTGATGGCAAGAACAACATCTACGATGGAAAATAGGAAAAACATAAGCTTAGGAGGAGAAGTGAACAATATGCAGAGATCGAAGCTTAGAAGAGAAAGCGCAGTACAGAAAAGTGATCCAGATCAAAATCCTTGATCGTGGATCTACTTCGAGAGTCTTCACGACCGTCAGATCAAATTAAGTGAAGGATAGGATAAATGGGGAGCAAAGTTTGAGATTTGAAATCCTCGAAGTCTGGAGAGCTGGAGTAAATTTCAGCCGTCAGATCATTCTAAAGTGGAAGGACATGATAATTTAGAAGAAGGGTGTGCTAATCTCAGCGGTCTAGAATCGGGCACTCAGATCTACGGTCAACAGGGCATATCAGAACCCCCCGACCTTTCTACCTTTAACCGTGGGGTGGGGGGGGGTCCGAGTTGATGGTATCTCTCATGTGGGACCCTGATACGTGTCACCTTCTTGTCAACTCGGACTCCCCTCACTCATTACCACTTACCGCCTAACCCCCCCTTCGAGTAAACCACCAAACCACTCATACATACCACCATCGTGCTCCGACGTCACACTCCATTACCCGCTACATGTCACACTTCTCTACCGCACTCTGCCTCCACACTCCACTACACTGCCTACATGTCTCACCCATGTCAGTAGACCACCTTAGCAAGGACATGTGGAAAACCACATTAGAAAGGACATGTTGAAGACCACGTCAGCAAGTACACATGGCATAATCAGATGATCACACATGTCAAGAGGAAATTGGCTCGTGCCATGTCAACAAGTGATGTAAGCAAGCTACGTCACTCCAAGAGATTTACTTTGGGAGTTTCATCACCAACAAATGTCAAAATTCTCGAAGTCCCAAAGGATGAAGGTCCAAAGTCGCTCTCAGCTGTCCTATCTTAAGATCACTTCGGATGCATTCTCAACCGTTGATCTAGTTCAATGGAAGGACAATGTAAGTGGAAGTGTTAACTGACAACAAGCGGTCTCCACCGCCTATGACTTATTTAGCAGGTGACCACTCTGGAGGAGAATGAAGAAATGATTAGCCTAAAGTCCTAAAGTCCCAAACACTGAAGACCCGAAGAAGACCCTAGTTGTCGATCGCCAGGAGGGGTACATGTCATAAGATTATGCACTCGGGTGAAAGCACTCTCTGAGAAACGAGTGGATAGGAGTTGAAACTCCCGAAGCTTGAAGTGCCAAAGTCACTCATGATCATTGATCGTGTAGAAGGGTACGTGTCAATAGATCATTGACTCTGGGTGAAAGCATTCATGGAAAAGAAAAGCGTCAAAAAGGTCGAAGTCACGGAGCAGAGGATAACCATTGGATTAAGGAGGACAGATGTCAGCAGATCTCCCATTTTGAAAGATATCCAGTTAGAAGAAATGAGAAGTTGAGATTCAAAATATCTGAAGTCTGGAGACCCGAAGGAGATCTCGACCGTTGATCCGAGAGGGACACGTGTCAGTGGATTGTCAACTTCAAAAGATTGACATACAGAGGAAATCAAGGTTTGAGATTTGAAACTCCCGAACCCCGGATCACAAAATAAATCACAACCGTTGATTTAGGAAGGTTAGATCTGATCCGCAGATCGTGAAAGAACAAATCTGAACCGTTCATTCAGGAACATCATCAAGATCATGAGATTGATGGTCCCATCACATTGCGAGGATTGAATATGCGTGAAATTTAAAAATATGAAGGCGGGTTGCAATCGAAACAATGGTTTTGGAGAAAGGACACGTCGAGGCTTCATGTAAATAGCGGGGAAAAAGTAGTTTGATACAAACCACCTTTGGATGCACCTGCAATATCGTGGTCACATTAGATATTTTCCTAAGGTCATATTGAGAAACGAAGATAGTGCTCACTAGACCAAGATCGAAAAGTGCCTTTTGAATAGGCGTTTGGTCACCGCCGGTGGTCACGTGAGGGAAGGGGATTAGAAACCAAAGAAGCCAAAAATTACTAACTGTAACTACTAGAGAAGACGAAGAGTTGTGACTACTAGAGAATCCAGAGAATCTTAGGATAACACCCACTAATGATGAACATATTCAAAATAATTGTCAGAGAATATCAAGAGTTTGAATGATGATCAGGTAGAGGACTCGAGGTGAGAAAGAGATGCAGAACAGAGAAGATAGTGTGCGTTTTTCGATAGTTATGCATGTGGGTAGATGGTGACCGAGTACAAGGCTTGAAATAGAGATCAAAGGTGTAACATATAGCATGCAGAGACAATGCAAAGTATAAAGGAAGAAGAGAAGGTTAACAGAGAAATTAGAGTGTGCAACAGGAGAAAGAACATAGTATAGAAGCAGAACAGAGTAATAGAAGTTGGAAGAGGTAGAGGAGACATGGAGTTGTAA
>CBVK0101578532.1:0-10661 GCA_900067695.1 Picea abies | reverse complement strand
CTTCCGCTACATAGCTATTTTTTTGTACCACGGTTTCAATTGTAGGACCGCTCAAGAATTTTATAGTTTGACCATGTTCCATCCTCACAATGAAGTGTGACCATCGATCTGGGAAAGCCCCACTTTTTTTTCCGCACGCCGCTCTTGGATGGACCTTGATTCCTACTATGGAGATCAATGACTCACTATTACTTCAGGAGTTCGGGCTTCAGGCCTTTCCAATGCATACCTCTTTCAATCCTCCAAAGTGTCGAATTCCAGAAGTGAGAGATCTGGTGACGCGTGTCCTCTTGATTTGGACGTCTGAGATTGACTTCAAGACTTTTAGGACTTCAGGGATATTGCTAAGATCAACGGTCCACAATTATTTCGAGATTTTGGGCTTCGACTCTTTGAGACTTTTCAATGCACAACTCCTACAATCCTTCGAAGTGTAGAATTCCTAAAGTGAGAGATCTGCCTCTACGTGTCCTCTAGATTTGGACGACTGAGATTTACTTCGAGATTTCAGGCTTCGAGAGTTTTCCTCTGCTTGCTCACACAATACTACGAAGTAAATCTTCCGAAGTGAGAGATCTATCCACGCGTGTCCTCATCCATCAATGGCTCATATTAATTTCGGGACTTCGACTTCTCTACCTAGTCATTAATCCTTGCATGAATTTGAAATCTTGATCGCTCGAGAACTGCTGATCCGAACCTCTTATGGGATCTCCACCATTGAAAATCAAACTTGCTTGTTGGTGATTCAAGCCCGAAATGGACTGCTTTGAATGTTTCACTTTGTGCTCAAGGTTGTTATCTGCGTAGACCACGGACTTGGTCGCCTTGTGACCTTCTGAAAGCTATATGTGATAACATTTGGCTCCACAGGGGATGGCATGCTCCCTGAAAGCTATATGTGATAACATTTGGCTCCACAGGGGATGGCATGCTCCCTGCGAGCTGCCAAGAACACACAGCTCTAGTGCCTTAGACTTTGGGTTATGGATCCGAGCTAAGAAAACATCTTGTTGAGGACCACATGCTAATATTTACACTATCTACTTGAAAATAAAGAAAACACACATGATCCATAAAGATCTTCTTTATGTACAAACCTACACTAACTGATTTTCTACAGTGTGCTAGGTGAAAGAAAACTTCCACCATAGCCACCCAGACTGTTTGGTGACATAACTCTTCTTTTCACTACAAATGATCCACAAAAGGTAAGGGAAGTATGATAGAAGAATGAAAATATGTTTTGCAACAATGACAATACCCCCAAATGATGATAAGATGAATAATTTTGCAAGCTCCAATGCTTTTGGTAAAATCAACTCCATATATAACCCCACAGGGTCATAAAATTTATAATAAGGAATGCTAAATTGGTAAGAAATTATTTCCTTCATTGCATCATTTCTTACCTGTTGTTTGATGTCCTCAGTATGTACAGATAAGTACAAGATTGCTACATGTTGGCTAATCTCAGACAATATTTGCTCATTTATAAGTGTTGGACAGGAGATACTTTGCATATTTAGCTCTTCATTTTCTCCTTCATGGCTCTCCCATGGATCAGATTTATAATTATCATATACAGGAACCATGGTACAAGGTTCTAAAGAAGCCTTGAAAAGCTCTTCTCTTCATCACCTTCATTGGGATATTCATCAAAAATTGGTTGTTTTTGGTTAGTATTTGAAACAACTTCTTCATCATAAGTAGGGCTACCAAAAACACCTATTTCAAGGACAGGAATATCCTCTACATTTCCTTCATAAGAGCATCAAACAAAATCTGCCTTCAATTTTGAAAAGATAGGAAAAAACATAGAGGAATCTTCCCTAGCTTTTTTCACTAGCTTATTATCTATCTCAGCTTCATAGTCAGGAGAAATATTTAGTGCAGAATACACTTGCTCTTCATCATCAGAATATTCAAAAGAGACATGTTGATTTTCATGGACATTTAAAACAATAGATACATCTGATCTGATGCCAAATGTTTATGTGTTATTGTTAACATAATGAATATCATTCAACACCTCTTGAATGTTTATGTGTTATTGTTAACATAATGAATATCATTCAACACCTCTTGATCTTCATGATAAATGTTTTCTTCTTCATTGAATGCTTCATCAAAAATATGGATTTCATGACTAGAAGAATCTTTGTGAAGCAAAGAAAACTCATCACAACAGTTTTCATAAAGATACTCAGTTGAAAAATAATCTTTACAAAATGAATTGAAAGCTGCATGAAAACCTGTCAAAGAGGTGATGCTTTCAATGGGAAGAGATCGACACCAATCATGATAAATCCCCTCTAATGAATACCTGAAAAGATTAATCTGAACATCTTCATGCACAATATGAAGTTGATGAATAAAATCATGCATGCACAATATGAAGTTGATGAATAAAATCATGAAAATCCAGCAAATGTTCAGCCGATACCTCCCACTCTTGTCCTCGAAATATGGGAAGGATAATTTCCCATTCATCTCTACTAGGCTTTGGATTAGGGAAACCAACTACTTTTGAAAAATTGGAGAAAGCATACCTCTGAGCTAAAATCTTGTCCATTTCAAACCAATGGAGTCACCAATAGATTTTTGAACAATGGAGTTGCCATGGAGAAAGATAAGCAGTCAAAATAATATGTCCAACTTCAGTTCACCATCTAAAACTAGATCTATTTGTTGTCGTTCTCCCAGGGAAGATATCTTCACTTCCGTCCCCGACAACGATGCCATTAATCTTAGCACTGAGATTCACCCTATGACTACAAGAGGATAAGCCCAATACACATCAAAACAAAGTAAATGATTAAAAGGTTTGAGAAGGTGGATCAATGATATTGTAGAGAGAGGAAAATATACCAAAAGGAACTGCATATCAGTTTGAGACCATTGGGCTATGGAGTCCTAAGTATCATGGATAAAGAAGGCATTTAAACCGCCTATCAGACAAAAGGATTAATGTGGTGACAAGGAGAAGAAGACAAAAAATGTCTGGTGAACCATGAAAGATGGGCATGATAGCAACATATCCTCCATTGCCTCAGGGATCCATAAATAAGAGAGATTACATCCAGACAATAAGAAAAATAGAGAAAATTTGATTAACCATGAAAGATGGGCATGATAGAAAACAAACCTCCATCGCCTCAGGGATCCATAAATAAGAGAGATTACATTCAAACATGAAGGAAAACAAAGAAATTATTACGAACCATGAAAGATGGGAATGATAGCAACATAAACTCCATTGCTTCAATAATCCATGAATCAAAGAGATTACATCCAGACAATGAGAAAAACAGAGAAAATATGATGAACCATGAAAGATGGGCATGATAGAAACATAAAATCCATCGCCTCAGGAATCCATAAACTAGAGATATTACATTCAGAAAAGAAGGAAAACAAAGAAAATATAATGAACCATGAAAGATGGGCATGATAGCAATAGAACCTCCATCGCCTCAGGAATCCATAAATAAGAGAGATTACATTTAGACAAGAAGAAAAACAAAATATGGTGAACCATGAAAGATGGGAATGATAGAAATAGAACCTCCATCACCTCAGGAATCCATAAATCACAGAGATTGCATTCAAACAAGAAGGGAAATAGAAATAGCATGTAAGCTAAGAATACAGTATGATAAAAATGATTCAAAGGAATATCCAGTAACATATATTTACAATCCAAGCCCTCATGCATACAATTTGAAAAATTATAGAGCCCTACTCCTGAAACTCACTCGGCTCTCCATCCTATGAAGAACACCCCCCCCCTTTCAGTCAAAATAAATATTGATCTATTTATAATCAACTCAGTCCACAACTGCCAGGAGTGTGACTTGGCTATCTCGTTCAATGCTTTCATCTGCGCATTCTTCTGTCAGACTATGCGTGTATTCTTTTGTTAGATGCAAAATCAAATCAACATGGGCCTTTATTCCCTCTGTGGTACCACGGGATGATAGTATAGTCCTCTCGTCCATGGCTTCTATGCCTTCAATTTATGGACTGAGTTGAGGTTTCAACTACTAGTCCTTTTCCATTAACTGAATCCTCCTCGGGATCGGGATGAGACTCAATGCCTACGGAGATGCCATGCGCTGCTCTTGGATTAGATGCTATATAATCACGTGATTGCAAGGTCATCAAAGGTGGTTTGGATTCACACTATGTTTGAGGCCACAATCCACCACCTTCCTCCATATAGCTATTTTTTTATACCACGGTTTCAATTGTTGGACCGCTCAAGAATTTTATTGTTCAAGCATGTTCTATCCCCACAATGAAATATGACTGTCGATCTAGCTGTGATCTGTGATCTGGTAAAGCCCCTCTTTTTTTTCCATGTGCCGCTCTTGGATGGACCCTGATTCCTACTGCAGAGATCAATGACTCACAATTACTTCGGGGGTTCGGGCCTTTCCAATGCATAGCTATTTCAATCCTTTGAAGTATCGAATTCTCGAAGTGAGAGAATTGGTGACGCGTTTCCTCTTGATTTGGATGATTGAGATTGACTTCGGGACATTAAGGACTTTGGGGTACTGCCAATATCAATGGTCCTTGTTAGTTTGAGATCAACGATCCAAAATTATTTCGAGAGTTCGGGCTTTGTCTCTTTGGGACTTTTCAATGCATAGCTCCTACAATCCTTTGAAGTATTGAATTCCCAAAGTGAGAGATCTACCTCCATGTGTCCTTTATATTTGGATGGTCAAGATTTACTTCGGGATTTTAGGCTTCAGGAGTTTGCCTCTGATTTCTCTCACAATGCTCCGAAGTAAATATTTCGAAGTGCGAGATCTGTCGACGCGTGTCCTCAGCCTTCAATGGATCAGATTTACTTCGAGAATTTGACTCCTCTGCCTAGTCGTTAATCCTTGTATGACTTTGAAATCCTGACCACCCAAGATCCGCTGATCCGAACTGCTTATGGGATCTCCACTATTGAAAATCAAACCTGCTTGTTGGTGATTCAAGCAAAAAATGGATTTATCTGAATGTTATGCTTTGCGCTCAAGGCTGCTATCTTCACATACCATGGACTTCATCATCCTACGACCTTTTGACAACTATCTGTGATAACATTTGGCTCCACAGGGGATGCCATGCTCCATGCGAGCTACCAAGAACACATAGTTCCAGTGCCTTAGTCTTTGGGTTATGGAGTCGAGCTCAAAAAACACCCTGCTGAGGACAACAGGCTGATATGTACACTATCTACTTGAAAAGAAATAAAAAAGACATGCTCCAGAAGGAGCTTATTTATGTACAAATCTAGACTAACTAATTTTCTACAATGTGCTAGGTGAAAGAAAACTTCCATCATAGCCACCTAGACTGTTTGGTGACATAACTCTTCTTTTCACTGCAAATGATTCGAAAAAGGTAAGGGAAGTATGAAAACATAATGAAAACATGTTTTGGAACACTGACAATACCCCCAAATTATGATAAGATGAATAATTTTGCAGGCTCCAATGCATTTGGAAAACTCAACTCCATATATAACCCCACAGGGTCATAAAATTTATAATAAGGAACGTTAAATTGGTAAGAAATTATTTCCTTCATTGCATCATTTCTTACCTATTGTTTGATGTCCTCAGTATGTACAATTACATGATTGCTGCAATTTGGCTAATCTCAAGCGATATTTTCCCATTTATAAGTGTTGGACAGGAGATAAGTTGCATATTTAGCTCTTCCTTTTCTCCTTCATGGCTCTCCCACAAATCAGATTCATAATTATCATATATAGGAGCCATGGTACAAGGTTCCAAAGAATCCATGAAAAAGATCTTCTCTTCATCACCTTCACTAGGATATTCATCAAAAATTTGTTGTTTTTTGTTAGTATTTGAAACAACTTCTTCATCATAAGCAGGGTTGCCAAAAACATCTATTTCAAGGACAGGAATATCCTCTGCATTTCCTTCATAAGAGAAAAAAACAAAATATGCCTTCAATTCTCAAAAGCTAGGAAAAAACATAGAGGAATCTTCCCTAGCTTTTGTCACTAGCTTATCATCTATCTCAACTTCATAGTCAGGAGAAATATCTACTCTAGAATACACTTGTTCTTCATCATTAGAATATTAAAAAGAGACATGTTGATTTTCATGGACATTTAAAACAACAGATACATATGATCTGATTGCATATGTTTATGTGTTATTGTTAACATAATGAATATCATTCAACACCTCTTGATTTTCTTTTGCATTAATAAATTGCTCCAAGTGGCCACATTGGTTGGGGTCATGAATGTTTCCCCGTAGGAGTTTTATCACGTCAAAACATCGATGTGTTGATCTTTGATCTGGTTGTGTGAGTGGTTACTGAAGGTGTTTGTCCTCTATTGGAATACCTTTGTTGTCGAACAATAACCATGGTTGTAAAATCGTTGTTTCTACAACGAATTACATGAAACTCATTAAAATAATTAGCTTTTAATTAATTATGTTAATACATTTACGTCTATGATTTTTAAAGGATATATTTTTAATTTCAAGGAAGATATTAATGAAAGGGGAGGCAAGTGTGGGAGGGTTTATTTATGACCCTAGAGTAAATCGTGAACTGGACTACTACTGGAATATTGGTATCACCTCTAACAACAAAGCTGAAGCATATGCAATTTATCATGGAGTCCAATTGGCCAAACATAGGAAAATATATGACTTGAACATTGTTGGTGATTCTAAAAACACAATTTAATACTTTGTCTCAGGTTCCTCTCCGAAAGACATAGGATTGAAATCTCTGATTGAGCATATACCAAAATCCTTGCTTGGTCTCAAGGCTCAATTATTTCATATCTATCGTCATCATAACTTTGAAGAGGATGCAATGGAAAACAAAGCCATAGGAAAGGCCCTTAGTCTTATGGGGGTTGAAGGAGTAGATAGTATAGTTAAGCCTCCGTAGCCATGAAGTTGAATATGGGTAGGGTCCACCATGCACACGTGGATTTCCCCTTTCCTCCACATGTTAGTAGCATGCATGAGTTATTATATGGTCATGTTGTGAAGTCCATTCTCATAATGGAATTAATGAGGTATAGTGGGATATTAGTGTTGGATCGTGGGTGGTATCACAATAGTCTAAAGTTGGTACTCTCTTGGCCTATTTCCGTTCCCAATTCATTGGATCCGTCTCTGGAGAAGGGAGTTCCAATCATGAGAGTATGTGGATTAGAAGGGGGTGTATATTTTTTCTAGACAAATTTGGGAAGTGACATCATCGATATCCTGATTTCACATGGTCACCTTGTGGATTGTTATCTGGTTATGGATTTGCAGGTATAAAGAGTCTCTATTACTCACTCGTGAATCGATTATCTTGCTATTAAAGGATACGATGATGCTTTGCTGGGTATTTTTTGCATTGACATTCTGGAGGCCCCGTTGGGGGTCTGTATTGTGTGCATTGTTTTTGGCTTGGTCTTGATGGGTAGTCCTTTCCTGGGAACTCTCTTGGCACACTCCATTATTCTATGGACTAATTGTGCTCTAGGTGGTATTATACTCATTAATTCAAGTAAATATCTGCATGAAGATAATGGGTCTCTTTGGAAAGATTCTCCACAAAGGAAGTCTTCACTTTCACTCCTAGGTGCTTTGCGTGCTCATTGGCTGGACAATTTGGGGATTTGGAAAACTATGGCTTCAGAGAAAAGCGGAGGACTTAGAGGAAACTGAGTACAAGGAGAGGAAACAACTGGTCATGCGGGTAAATTCACTCAGTTCAACTCTCACATTTTCATTAGACACTTTGGTCCAACATTGAACTATGATTGGCCAACTACAAGACAAAGTGTACACTTTGATAAGTCAACAAGAATATCTAAGGCATCGGTTGGCTTAGCAAGATGTGGACTCTGGTACTTCGTTTCCTATTAATACAGTAGAAGACATGGCAATTACAACGACAATGCATATCCTATACCTGAACGCCCCTATAGATCTTGCTGAGGATATGGACAAGATAGTCAATGGAATTGGACATAATTAAGCTCCTTTTATTTGAGTATGTTTTGTTTTTTCAATATGTATAAACAATATATTTTACCAAATGTTTTCAGTGCAGAATAGTAGCAGTAATAGAATTTGGATGTCTTAGTAGAAGGTATGAATTTTGGTTGTTACAAGCTCTACTAGAGCTAGAATTTTTCTATGACATCTGGCTCTTATTTTGTACTAAGTGGTTTTGGCCATCTATTTTTAATAATAAAATGCCTCAGATTCTGTGAAAAAAAAGGAAAAATGAACAGATTAATGAAGAACATCCGCACCCCCACAAATAGGTTGAAAGTATATGTTCTTCTTTTAGAAATATATTATTAATATTTAATGTTCATAACTAGTTTATTTTTATTTTTTTTGTTACAAAAGGGTGATTGATAACATATGTCAATCTACATATATTAACCACCTTATATGTGGTATGTATGTTTATTCATCATCCTCCTCCTCCTCTACACGACATCTTGTGTGTGGGAGTGTTTGTGATAATAAACAATCAAATACATCATGTTTAACATCTTAGAATAGTTTCTATGACTTTAATATCTCATCTTGCTAATATACTTGTGTATAATACTAAAAATTCTAATAGAGATGTACTATGGACACTTTGAATACCATCTTGAGACTCAACTTGGTATTGAATAAATTAAACATACAACTAAAAATAATGAAAAACATAAGAAGATTAATTAACACAATAATGAAATATTCATAACTAGACCCCAACAAAACGATAAGTTTCCTACTATGTTGTTTGCAATTTTCAAGACTAAGGTTCCACCACCATATGGAAGGGTGGATTGTTAATTTACATGTACCTTTTTCCAATAGAAAATTTGCTCAAAATTATATTAGAGTATAATTTTTTTTACATATTCTTGTCCATAACATGGATCTAGTCTGTAAACTAGACTGATAGTATCAAGTAGTCAAAAAATTGTCCAGGAATAAGCTTTCTTACAAGTCTTAGTGGGCTGATACTTCAAAAAGAAACACTACATAAACCATAATACTAAATCAAAAGATAATATACTCGATGTTTTTACCCAGGGTCCAAAAATATTATAAACAATCTCAAAATACCGATATAAGAAACATATCAGAAAAGGATGAGATGACTCATGGGACCTACAATCCCATTTTCCATTTTGAAATATGCAATTTTTCCTTTAGTTCCATGAATAACTTGTTTAGATACTTGATCCACCTCCTTGTTAAAATCCATGAATATATGTTGGAAGCTAATTTCTTAATTTTTTTTTTTATTAATTCCTTTGTTCTGTGCTTCCATCCTTCAATGGCGCTAGCCTGGAGTCTTCCTCTATTGTTTATCCATTCTATAATTACCTTTGAGTCTCCCAGAGCTTGAAGTTTTTGTAGGGACAAATGTTTAGCTAGTGTGAGAGTTGTCCAAACTGCCAGTAGTTTTTCCTTTGTATTGGTTCCTTCCCCACAGTTGAAAAACCATCTATAAACTGATGAATCTGGTGTTTTGATAACACCCCTGACTCCACACTGCTTGCCACCTGAAAGTGTTGCACCATCAAAACATGCAATAGAAGAACCCACATGTTGTGTAATCAAACATGCTCTTAATGAGATAATTTTTTGAGTTTATGGGTGCCTCTTGAGAGATCCGAGAGTCTTGATAACCACAAAGAGAACAGATGGAGAATCATTCTTGAAGATTTCTCTGTCTCTCTCGATCCAAATAAACCAACAAGTAAGGGCTGCAGGAGTAGGAGATACATAATTGTCCTCTATCCATGAAGTAAGACAATGAGATAGTGTAATTCCTTCCCAATTGTTTTTTAGCTTATGATTGGCTTTTATTCTTTCCCAGACCAGTTTGGTGAATGAGAACTGAAGGAAAAGGTGGTTAATATCTTCGGTGATTTGTTTTCATAAATGACAGAGGCTTGGGACCTCCCAACCTTTTTGTTGGAGTACATCCCAGGTTAAAATTTTGTTTTCAATTTCCAACCATATAAATAACTTGATCTTGAGTTGTAAGTCCCATTTCCAGATATTATACCTCCATCCTCTTGAGTTGTAAGTCCCATTTCCAGATATTATACCTCCATCCACCATAAATCAGGAAACCCTGTGTAGATATGAGATCCAAGTAATCATTTTTAACCAATAGAGACCCAGAATTATCACCCTTGGTCCACATCAGTTCGTATTCTGTATCCTAGATAGAAGCTCCTGCACCAATAAGGGATATTCGAAAAAGATCCCATTCACAGGCCAACTCACCTATATTATCCAGCTCGCCGCTACAGATCCAATTTTCAGTGTGGGATAAATGATCCAAGTGTCCTTTGGCTTGGGCGAGGACTGTGATCTTTTTCCGCCTTAAAAGTGTGATAAGAGCATGTGAGAGAAAGGATCAGTCTCCCAGTCCTAACATTCTATATCTACCAATAGAAATAAGGTGACCCGATCCGGGAATCTAGCTAAGCTAATGGGTGATCAAGTGGACCAACTTAATAAGACTCTTCTAGATCCTTGATGTTGCATACGGTTTGAAGGAGGCTGACCTGAACCAATTGATGAATGCTGTATTGTGTAGATATTTATCCTTAATAACATTGTGCCAAATGCCATCCC
>CBVK0101578499.1:0-12179 GCA_900067695.1 Picea abies | reverse complement strand
AAAGAAATGTTTATTTGTTGTAACTCAAGGAAAACTATTGGGTCATATTGTGTGAAAGGAAGGAATCTATATGGATCTAGATAGAGTTAAATCTATAAATGAACCCAACCTCCTATCATCTAAGAAGGGAGTTCAATCATTCTTTGGTGGGATCAAATTTGCATGAACATTTTTCCTTGACTATGCAAGTATTGTGATGTCGATCAACTTATTGTTGAAAAAGGACCAAAGGTTTGAGTGGACCACTCATACACAAGAAGATTTTAATAATATCAAAAAGGAAATCACTACAACTCTAGTCCTATTTATCCCATATTTTCAAAGAGACTTCATCATTTATTCGTTCACTACAGAAATGGCTGTTGCATCAATTCTTACTCAGAGGAATATCAAGGGTGAAGAACTTCCAATTAGATTCATGATAAAGACCCTTCATGATTATGAATTGAGATATTCAGAATTGGAGAAGAAATCCCTATATCTTGTGAAAGCGGTTGCACACTTTCAGACTTACATACTAAATTTCCATGTCATTGTGTATGTTCCATCCTCTCCTGTGAAGATTCTTTTGAGTCAACAATTGAGAAAAGGGAAATGGGAAAAATGGTTGGCGAGGATTAAATAATACGATATTGAAATTAAACCTTTAAAGGAAGTTAAAGGATAGGGTTTATGTAAGTTCATTGCAAATAGTGTTTCTTTGGATGGAGTGATTTCAATCTCAGTAGGAGAACCCATGGCAGATTCAAAGTGGTATAGAGATATTATATTCTACTTGAGGTCTGGAAAATTTTCAGTCACCATGAACCCTAAAGAGAAAATAACATTGAAGATGAAGTCGAGTCAATATGTGCTAATTGTTGATATATTGTTCAAGAGGAACCATGATGGTATATTGTTGATATGTGTTGATGAAAGGAAAGATCAAGAATTGATGAAACAATTCCATGAAGGAATATGTGGTGGACATTTTGTGCCTACCTCCACCGCTCATAAGATAATAAGAGTTGGGATTTATTGGCCATCAGTTTTTAAGGATTCATATGCTACCATAATGAAGTGTGCATATTTTCAACAATTTTCAGGGAAATTGAAAAAATATGCAATTACATTACAACCTATATATGTAGAACAACCATTTTTTGAATGGGGACTCGATTTCATTAGAAAAATTAATTCGAAGTCAAGAAAAGGAAATCTGTGTATTGATGCATCCCCCCTGCTACACCATAGGGCTACACGACATTCTGGTCTAGGATCTCTAATTATTGAGTCTAATGACTCTTTGAATCCATAATGGCCTCGTTCTATGATGTAACACCAACCCCCTCAGCTCCTTGATGCAGCTCTGACAGCAACCCGCGAGCTTCTCCTTTCGCTATGTGAGAGAACTCAGAATGTCAGCGTTAGTTCCCTTCCAGATAAGCCCTCATTTGATATGACCTGGGGCTATGACCACGTGATAAGCCCTCATTTGATATGAACACGGTCATAAGCGGTCTAGAGTTAAACCACTTTTGAGCCTGCAATGCTCCTATGACCTCCACACATCCCCTTGGAAAAACCACAGTTCAAATTGTGGCCCGCCTTTGATTCCTTAACCTCCTCCAAAATTTTGGCCCCGCATTGACATGGGATCGTTGATCTCACAATATTGACAATAACGTCCAAATCAACGTTAAGATATGTGCCTTTCTTTTCTACGAACCAAATCAACTCTCTCTGATTCAATGGTCGAGGTTCTCTTTGTAGTTCTAGACTCTGGGAGTTTGAAATATCAAACTCAACTTCCTTCCATACATCACTTCTCCGGAGTTGGCAATCTATGGACACCTTCCCATAAATCAATGACCCTGCCATCACCTGGGTGTTTGACCTTTCAACCTAGATGAAAGGTCCAATGGCCCCTTCTCGATCAATGGTTGAGATTCATTCTAGGGCTCCAGACTTCTCAGATTTCAAATCTCAAACCCCTCTTTCTCAATGACTTTCAACTGGATTCTAAGATCCACTAATGCATGTGCCTCCTGATCCAACGATTGAGGGTAACTTCGGGAGTTTACCCGGAGTTAATAGATTCTCACCAAGTCTACTTTGAATCCAATAGTCCAGATCTTATTTTAGGACTTCGATTCTTCACACTCTGATGATTTCAATTCTCAAACTGAAACTCCACTTTGGCTATTCCCCAGAGTACAAGATCTAGTGACAAGTGTCTCCACCCATATCAATAACTCATGACTCTTCGGCTCTCCTCTCTTCAGAAGTTTCAAGTCTCAAACTTGTCTCTTTATGATCTCATGATATCTGATGGCCCACGCTCCCTTGGATCTAATGGTCCAGATCTCGTCAGGATTTCATGTATCACAAAGTCAAAAGACTCTTCACCTCCATTCTCATGATCCCCAAAATGACAAAATTCTCCTTGGACAATTAACGGTCTAGATCTCTCCTCAATCAGAGGCTGGGATATTCTTGTGATTTCTCTTTTCACGAGATTCACCAATTTATCCTTTGACTTCTTTGAGTCGTGATTCATCGAAATGTTGATTGTTTGCCATGCATCCCTTCTGATGGATGGTTACAATGATGTTGGGACTTCGCGACTTCACAAAGAATTCACTCCTGTGAAAATCCAAAGGGTTAAACTTCATGCACTTCCTCTGGATCCAAGGGTTGTTATTCCAAGCACCTAGATATGACGGTTGAGATATGGTTCTCCTGCACCTGTTCCTCCTCTTCCTAGACATAGGTCTAACGGTCAAGCCTATTCTCCATAACCGATGGGATGATTGTTGTTTTTCCTCCTCCTAATCTCTAGAATTTATTCGATTTAGAATATTTTGTCAATGTTAGAAATGTCTCGGCCTTTCAACTTCCTCTTGTGAACCTGACTCCTTTAGGTCTCGCTTACACTTATGAAAGTGTTATCTCTTTTGAGCTTATGGACTTATAATAAACCTGCCTTTTTCATAATATTTGTGCTATCCCTTCTGAGCTTGATCTCTTTGAATATTTTTATCTCCCACACACACCTTGCGTTTCTGGGATTTCTTCAAACTCATAATCTGAAATATTTCTTGAAAAAGAAATACTTCTCACCCTCTTGGCGTTCTTCTGCTCCATGCACACCTTGTAGATATTTTCCTCACAGAGTGTTTAGTAACTCTTTTTCTTGTTGAACTCGACATGGATTTCTTCTATTCACACTTGCACCATCTTAACGCACACCTGGAAGAGCTCTACTGAGTCTTCAGTAACTCTGGTTCTCTCTGAACTCAATAAAGAGTTCCTCCTGTGAACTCCTTGCACTTCCCTCGGTGAAGGTTCAATGATATCCTTCCTGATATTTCCATTGAAGTTAAACCTCTGTCAACACACTCTTTGCGGACTATGTGCATTCCTTGCACTTAGAAACTCAAAGACGAGAAACAATTGAAACTCATGCAATACTTCACTAGTTACACATTCAAACGAGAAACAATTGAAACTCATGCAATACTTCACTAGTTACACATTCAAACCATGAAAATGCATAAAACATAAAATGAACACAAATACATAAACACATGATATGGAGGAAAACCCATTTTTCTATTATCTTTGTGTGCCTATATAAATGTTTACAAAAACCAGACAGTAACAGAGTCCCAGTTCTCTCAAGCCCTCTCTCTCAGAACTATTCTACCTCATAAGGACTCTCTACCCAGACCTCCCTATCATTCTTTGCCTATTGAAATATGATACAATATCTCCTTACCAAAGAGGGGCTTTGAGAGCTCGTCCTCTCTCACCTAACATCATCTATTACATTAAATTTTTCATAAATGTTTACCCAAACCTGACTATGATCTGGGCCTGGTACAAGAAACCTTTTAAGGAAATCCAGCCACTACCTATACAAAGACATGGCCCAACGTTTACAGCCTAACAACATGAAAATATGTATAGGATTATTTCAAATTTTAAAAATGGGAGGTTGATTGCCTCTCCCTTTCTCTATTGTGTGTTTGTGTGTTGGTGCATTCACTGAGCTGGAGCGATGCTCCTACATCATACTCCCATGCTAGGAAAAACATGAGCTCCCTCTCATCATCTCTTCTCCTCTATTGTTGAAATCCACCTGGATCCCAAATTCTCTTCTCGAGTTGTCCTCTTTCTCCTCTCTAGCTATGTTGTTGATGTTGCTTCTTCTTTTTCTTTCCTGCTGCTATGGAAGGTCCTCTTCTATTCAGCTCCTCTTTGTTGACTGCTTCTGCTGACCTCAACATGAGCTTCTTGGTCTCCTCTATCACCCTGTCCAGCTGCTCTAGTGGCTGGATCTTCTTATGCAGTCCTCTCTGCTGCAGTTTCTTCGCATCAATAGGTAGATATACTTGATATCCCATGTTTTCTTTACTTCCCCTTGTGGAATTGAGTTTCCACCCTGTTACAGATTCCATCCCTGCAGTATCATCATCAAGTTGTTTCTTGGCTTCCCCTTCTGACATATTGTATTTTGTCAGCTCCTCTGGCATTGGTTCAAGTCCAACTCCCTCCAACTGTTCCTATGGCTGGTATGATCCTCCATCTGTCTCCAACTTATCTTGTTGGACGTGCAATATTTTCACTATCACCCTTCTCTCTAGGGCTTCCAATTCATCATATAGATCAGTAAGGTCTATGCTATTTTATTCCTCCTCTACTGCAAGCGTTATCACCCTTCTCTCTAGGGCTTCCAATTCATCATATAGATCAGTAAGGTCTATGCTATTTTATTCCTCCTCTACTGCAAGCGTCAATGCTGCAGTCATTTTTTTTTCAGCTTCTTGGCTAAAAATTTTGAGCAATTCAGCTGAATGCCCTTCTCCTTCTGCTGGGGAAAACGTCAGTGTCTTCTCCTTCTCTTCTTCTTCTATGAAAGTCACTATTGGTTGTCCTTCTTCTTTTGATGCACTTTCATCATGTGCACTGGCCTCTACTTCTCTGTTTGGTAGGAATATCTTGATCCCTCCGATAACCAAAATGCTTCTTTGATCCTCTTCCTGGATGGTGAAAGTTTTTAATTTTTCATCATATTCATTCCCATGGTTTGCAATTCCACATGAATCTCCATCTATCAGAACTCCTCACTGACATGAACTCACTTGTGATCTCCTGATACTTTCAGACAATCTCATCTCCTTCTCCTTTCCCACCTGGCAATTTGGGAATTCTCTACTACCCACCTGGAAATCTATGAGATCAACTGATCTCATCTCGTTGCTTGCTTGGAAATATGAACTTTTGACACTTCTCCCCTAGAAGTATACGATACCTCCACCTAGTCTCCTTCCATTACCCACCTGGAAAATTAAAATTCCATTTATGCCCACTTAGCAATTTACAAGATCTTCATCTGATCTCTTCTCCTCCTTATCACTAACATTTCTCCCAGTCTCTGGTTCACAAATGTGAACTAGTTCCTTCTCTGTGTCACTAAGGTTTTTAGCATGCCTCAACCACCTTCTCATCAATATTCATTGTTCTCTAGCCAACAATTTCTTTACTGGCCACTTCGCCTTCTTCAAAAACTACTTTTCTATTATATCTGTGTATCTATACAGATGATTACAAAACTGGACTATAACAAAGTCTCAGTTCTCTCAATCTCTCTCTTTCAGAACTATTCTACCTCCTAAGGCCTCTCTACCCATACCTATTTTCCTATTCATCTTCCTTACAAAGCGAGGGCTCTATGAGCTTATCCTCACCATCACCTCAGTGCTATCGCTATCTCAGTTATGACACCAACTCCTACGGATACATTCCATAAATGAATGTCCAGACCTGACTATGATCTAGACCTACTACAGGTAACCATTTAAGGCAACCCCAACCACTACATGTATAAAGGCATGGCCTGGCATTTACATCCTTACACCACAAAAATCCATATAGGATCATTTCAAATTTAAAAATGGGAGGGTCGACGCCTCTCCCTTTCTCCATTGCACATCTGCATGTTGGTTTGTTGGTGCATGTGCTAAGGTGGAGTGATGCTCCTGCATCATACTCCCCTATTAGGAAAAACATGAGATCCTCTTCTCCAATGTTGAAATCCTCCTGGATCCAAAATTATCTTATGGAGTTGTCCTCTTGCTCCTCTCCAGCTATGCTTTATTTTCTTCTTCTTCCCTGCTGCTATGGCAGGCTCTCTTCTATTCAACACCCCTTTGTTGGTTTCTTTTGCTAACCTCAACATCAACTTCCTGATCTCCTCTCACTCTATCCAGCTGCTCCAGTGGTTGGTTCTTTGTATGTAGTATTCTTTGTTGCACTCCCTTCTCCTTAGTGGGTAGATCAACTCGATCCCCCTTACAATTTTATTCATCTCCTGTGGCCTTAGCTTGCCACCCTATTGCATACTTCAGTTCTGCAGTCTCATCATTGAGATGTTTCTCAACTTCTTCCTTTGAAAAAATTCCTTCTGTCAGCTCCCCTTATGTTGGCTCAACCCCAACTTCTTCCAACTTATCCCCAGGCTGGTATGCTCCTCCATCTATCTCCAACTTGACCTGTTGGATGTGCAAGCTTTGCACTAGCACCCTCCTCTCCAGGGATTCCAAATCTTCATGCAGATCAAAAAAATCCATGCTCTTTGCTTCTCTTTCTACTGCAGGCTCTAGTGTTTTAGTCATTTCTATTTCATCTTCCTAACTAAAAAATTTGAGCCATTCTTTTGATTGCTCCTCTCCTTCCACTGGGGTAGACATCAATGTTTGCTCCATTCCTTCCTCTTCTCCTTGGGAAACTTCTGATATCTTCTCCTTCATCATGATAGTCACCATTGGCTTTCCTTCTTTTGTTGTTGCATCTACAACACATTCTTTGGCCTCAACTGGGCTATCTAGTAGGAATATTCGAATTCCCCCAATAATCAGAATGTTCCTCTGATCCTCCTCCTAGATGGTGAGAGTTTCTAAATTCTCATCATCTTCATTCACATGGTCTCCAAACCCAAATGAATCTTCACCCATCAGCACTCCTTGTTGACATGAACTCTCAATAGAGTCTATGAGACTCTCAGACAGTCTCATCACTTTCCCCCTGCCCACCTGGCAATTTGGGACTTCTCTTCCACCCGACTGGCAGTCTATGAGATCAACTGATCCCATCTCATTTCCCACTTGGCAATCAGAACTTTTTGCACTGCTCCCCTGGTAGTATACGAGACCTCCACCTAGTCTCTTTCCATTTCTCACTTGGAAACTTGAAAGTCCATTTATGCCCACTTGGCAGTTTACAAGATCTTCATCTGACCTCTTCTCCTCCTCATCACTGAGATTTCTCCCAGTCTTTGGTTCACATATGTGAATCAGTTCCTCCTTTGTGTCACTGAGGTTTTCAGGATGCATCAGCCACACTCTCATCAACCTTCATTGTTCTCTAGCCAACAATTTCTTTACTGGCCACTTCGCCTTCTTCTTCATGGGCCACTCATACACCCAATGCACTTTTGCATTCTAGTGCATTTAAAATGAAAGCTTCTCCATTTGTGCTTTTTTATGATTGAACTCCATATCCATCTCTGGATTGTATTTCTTCTTGCAACCTTCTCTTCAACCACATCCATTGCCTTTAGTATCCATTTCCACCTCTTTCATTCCCTCCTGAAAATTCTATGGATTACTCTTCATCCAAGAGCACCTCCATCTTCTCTTAAAGCTCACTCGGTTGTTTAAAATTTTGTTGTTGCGTCCATGCAACAACCTTCTTATAGAGCATCAATACTCTGCCCTCCTTTCAAATGTTGTCTACAGAAAAAATCATGTTTATGATACCACCTGATGTTATTAGGTCATGTCATTTCACCATCTCTCCTTTCTTTGTTTTCTATAAGCAAGGATTAGTCTTTTGATTACCTCCATTTCCTACAAAAATCAAATTTTTGCTCTGATACCACCTGATGTAGCCCCCCTACTCCCTCGTAGGGATGCATGATCTCCCAGTCTAGGATATTTGACTCTCGATTCTAATGACTCTATGAAACAATAATGGTCTCATTCTATGATGTAACACCGACCCCGTCGGCTCCTTGATGCAAGTTTGATAGCAACCCATGACCTTCCCCTTTCTCTTTGTATGAAAAATCAGAATGTCAGTGTTAGATCCCTTTCAGATAATCCCTCACTTGATATGGCCTAGGGCTCTGACCACGTGATTGAGGCCACATTCATAAGCGGTTTGGAGTTAAACAACTTTTAGGCCCACAATGTTCCTACGACCTCCACGCATCGGTGAAACCACAGTTCAAATTGTGGCCCTCTTTCAATTTCTTAACCTCCTCGCAACTTCTGGCCCCACAATGACATGGGATCGTCGATCTCATGATCTTGATGATAACATCCAAATTGAAGATCAGATATGTTACATTCTTATCTACAGACCAGATCAACTCTCCCTCAATCAATGATCAAGGTTCTCTTCCCAGTTTCTGACTCCGGGAGCTTGAAATCACAAACTCAGCTTCCTTTCGTACTTCGCTTCTTCAGAGTTGGTGATCTATGGACACTTGCCCAAAAATCAACGACCCTGCCCTCACCTTGGTGTTTGATATTTCAACCTAGATCAAAGGTCCAATGACCCCTTCTCGATCAATGGTCGAGATCTCTTCTGGGCTCCGGACTTCTGAGATTTCAAATCTCAAACCCCTCTTTCTCAATGAATTTCACCTGGAGTCTAATATCCATTGACGTGTGTCCTTCCTGATCCAACGATCAAGGGTTACTTCAGGAGTTAACCCAGAGTTAACCGATTTTCACCACGTCTACTCTAAATCCAATGGTCTAGATCTTATTCCAAGACTTCAGGTTTTCGCACTTTGACGATTTGAATTCTCAAACTGAAAATCCACTTTGGCTTTTTCCTAGAGTACAAGATCTATTAACAAGTGTCTCCTCCCAGATCAATGACTCATGGTGCTTTGACTCTCCGCGCTTCGGGAGTTTCAAGTCTCAAACTTGACTCTTTATTAGCTTGCGATATCTGACAGCACACACTCCTCTGGATCTAATGGTCCAGATCTCATCAGGATTTTGCATATCACGGAGTCAAAAGAATCTTCACCTCTGTTCTCTCAATCCCTAAAATGCCAAAATTCTCCTTGGAAAATTAACGGTCTAGATCTCTCCTCAATCAATGACTAGGATCTTCTCGGGATTTTGTGTTTCATGAGCTTCATGAATTTACCCTTTGACATCTTTGAGTTGCGAGTCAGAAAAATGTTGATTGTTCACCATGTGTCCTTTTTGATGGACGGTTCCAATGATGTTGGGACTTCATGACTTCACAAATTCTTCACTCCTATGCAAATCAAAAGGGTTAAACTTCATGCACTTCCTCTAGATCCAATGACTATTGGTCCACGCGCCCATATCTGACAGTTGAAATCTGGTTCCCCTACGCTTGTTCCTCCTTTGCCTGGATGTAGGTCTAATAGTCTAGCTTCTTCTCCACAAACAATTAGATGATTGTTGTTGCTCCTCCCCCTGAGCTTTAGACTTTCTTGGATTTATAATATTTTGTCAATGTTCGAAAGGTCTCAAGCTTTGAACTTCCTCCCATGAACCCAACTCCTTTGGGTCTCTCTTACTCTTCTGAAATCATTATCTCTTCTAAGCTTATGGACTTAGAATAAGACCGACTCTTTCACAATCTCTGGGCTATCCCTTTTGAGCTTGATCTTTTCTAATATTTCGATCTCCCACACACACTTTGCATTTTTTGGATTTCGTCGAACTCAGAATCTGAAGGATTTCTTGAACAAGAAATGCTTCTCACCCTCTTGGTGTTCTTATGCTTAATGCACACCTTGCAGAGATTTTCCTCACATTGTGTTCAATAACTCTTTTTCTTACTAAACTCAACACGGAGTTCTTCTGTGCACACTTGCACTGGCTTAATGCACACCTAGCAGAGCTCTACAGAGTCTTTAGTAACTCTTGTTCTCTTTGAACTCAATAAAGAGTTCCTCTCATGCACTCCTTACACTTCCAATGGTGAAGGTTCAATGGTATCCCTCCTGAGATTTCCCTTGAATTTAAACCTCTGTCAATGCACTCTTTGAGGGATGTGTGCATTCCTTGCACTCGAAAACTTGAAGACAAGAAACAATTGAAACTCATTCAATACCTCACTAGCTACGCATTCAAACCATGAAAACGCATAAAAAATAAAACGAATACAAATACATAAACACACAATATGCAGGAAAAACTACTTTTCTATTATATTTGTGTGCCTATACAAAGGTTTACAAAAACCGGAATGTAACGGAGTCCTAGTTCTCTCAATCTCTCTCTTTTAGAAGTATTCTACATCCTAAGGCCTCTCTACCCATACCTCCCTATCATTCTCTTCCTATTGAAATCTGATACAATATCTCCTTACCAAAGAGGGGCTCTGCGAGCTCGTTCTCTCTCACCTAACCTCATCTATTACATTGAATTTTTCATAAATGTTTACCGAGACCTAACTACGATCTAGGCCTACTAAAAGAAACCCTTTAAGGAAATCCAACCACTACCTGTACAAAGGCATGGCCCGACATTTACAGCCTTACAACATGAAAATCTGTATAGGATTATTTCAAATTTTAAAAATGGGAAGTTTAATGCCTCTCCCTTTCTTAATTGCATGTTTGTGTGCTGCGACATTCGCTGAGGTGGAATGATGCTCCTGCATCATATATCCTCACCATTATATATTATTTTACAAACTATCCAAAATAAGTGGCATTAAAAGGGGTTGATCCTCAAGAGTTTATTAATCTTCTCAGAGATAATATTTTGTCAAGATTCAGTGTGCCAGAAAAAATCATCACCAACAATGGATTGATTTTCATTTGCTCAAAATTTACATAATTTTGTGGACAATATGGGACTGTTATGGGGAAATCATCAAATTATTATCCACAAGGGAATGGTATTGTAGAATCCATCAATAATACTCATTAAGATATTGAAGAAAACTATTGATAAGAACCAAAGGAATTGGTATTTGAAGTTGATTGATTCTTTATGGGCCAGCATAACGAATCTGAAAGAAAGAAATGGGATGTATCCATACACTTTGGTTTATGGGAAAGAATAAAAAATTCCAAATAGCCTCGAGCTAAATTCCTTGAATTTTGTAGTTAATACAAATCATGCAAAATATAGTTCACCTATGAAAAAGAGAGTGAACTAGCTATTGAAATTGGAGGAAGAACGAAGTAAATCCTTCAATATAACTTATGAGGGACAACAAAGTGTCAAATGATATTTTGATCAGAATTCAACCATAAAGAATTTTCAAAAGGGAGAATCGATGTTACTCTGGAACAAAGCTAAGGAGAAACCATCTATGCACACAAAATTCGAAGCACTTTGGGTTGGACCATACATCATTGAAAATATCCCGGGTTTTAATTCTTATATTCTCAAAGATATGAAGGGTAAAATATTAATGATTCTTTTTAATGGGAAATGATTCTTGTTAATGGGAAAAGGTTTCCTTGTACATATTAATCATTTCCTTGTACATAATTTTTCTTTTACATAGTTTGTATATCCTTACCTTTTGACTCCATATCCCAATGGATGGAAGAACCTGGTCATGAAGATTCTCTATTCTTGAAATACCATTGGGGGTTATCATCCCACAGTTGGAGCCAATTGTTTAGATCATTTCATTTTTTCGGGTTTTCATTTCTCATTCTATCTTCCCAACTTCTTTTTTCCATTTCTTTTCCCTCTTTTACACCTCCCCTTGTTTCCCTCTCTATTTTACCCTTTCTTCTCTCCCTTTCTAGTTAGCACACTTAGTCATATTTCAATAATTGGTGGGTTCTCGGGTTGGTAGGTTGGTGGACCTTCATATCCATCCAATTTCCCATGTCATAAGTCTGCTGCTACGCTTAGTCATTTTTTCAATTTCATGGGTTCACGGGTTCAAGCCCTCATCCTCCAAGTTCTGTGATGTTCACTTTGCACCCGAAGTTCAGTGATCCACATTTTGACCATCATGTTCATCATGGGTGCCAAGCCCAAATGATCTAGATGGATCTTAGTGGCCATTTGAAAATTCCACTGAATCACCATTTTAAGCCTATGGTTTTGATAAACCATCATATTCACCCTTTTGATGGGGAATGAAATGTAATGTCATCTTCATTTGTT
>CBVK0101578494.1:0-11459 GCA_900067695.1 Picea abies | reverse complement strand
ACTGTCCTCCCTGCCAACTAGGAAAACTACCTAGCTCCAGGATATCTAGGGATATCCTGGCCCTCCGTGCCCAAAACCTCCAGCAACTCGGTGCCTCCCTTAATCAAAAGCCACAGTCCAGAACACTCTGTTCCTTGTTCCCAACAAGCCAACAATCCACAGAGAATACAACAGGCTCACAGCCAATACCATAGTGCATAGAAATTCTGCTCCTGACATGATGCAAGGGCTCTCGACCAATACAACTGGCTCAACCATACAGTCCGCAACATCCATCCCCACAGAATGGTGTGCCCATCCCCCTCTTCCCGTCCCTTATTCCTCCCTGCTGACTCACACAAATACTCCACAACCTCCCCCCGTCCTCCGTCCTGCATCCCCCTTTAATATTTTATCGTCTCGGGATTTCTGGGCTATCCCACTCTGCATATGCCACCCCCTGGGCATACACAACTCTTATTATATCTTTTCTTTTTGATCTCTTAAATTTATGTCACAAGTCATTAAATGTGATCTTCAGTCATATTATTATTACTTAGTTAATCCTCAATTATTCTTTAATTAACTCTTACTTAATAATCTTAATCATTTATCAATTTAGGGTCATTACAGGGTTAATGGGTTCTCGGGTAGGCGGGTTCATGAAAATCTCCATATTCAAACTCCCTCTTGTCTGTCCCTGCCATTCACTTGCTTTTCCCAATATGCACTAAGTTTCATTTAACTCTAATAACTATTGTGCATGCTCCAAAAATATCTTCATTAATGGAGAAAGGCTCAAGGAATTACTCATTAAACTGCATTAAATCTCCATTTTCCAAGGGATTAAATTATCATCATCTCTCTGAAAAGATTTATTTGAGGTTATTATACAGCTGAATAAATAATCCCCTCAACCTATGGAAACATCATCTAGACAATAGTTTTGTGGTCATACTTTAAATATCTTTGGTCGTGAAGGCCATAACTTCCAGTGGTCAAGAGCATATTCATATTATTCCTCTCCTCCTTCACAGATAGATGTAATTTAGGCATATGGAATCCATCGCGTTGGGTATTTTCTTGATGTTTTTTACTATAAATAACTTGTTCCATGGTACATGGAGAAGTATGTGCAAAGTCAAATAATTATACAGCTCCAATATCATTCTCTGATTTCCCTTTCACCGCAAGTTTTTCACAAGAAGTTGAAGTTGCTAGAGACGACACTCACTTTCAAAGGAGAAGACTGTGGAGATTTTTTGAAGAAGCATAACAATGGGCTTGACCTCCTACCTCTATCCCAAAATACATAACCAGAATCCAGGTTGAGTCTTTTAAAAAACCTTATCGATAAATTTCATGGTTGTTTAACTGGTTGACAGGTCAGGAAAGAACTACTTCTATCTCTCACATGATTTTATATATTCTATATTTTACAATGCAAGGACAAGCCATATTTTACTGGGAAAAATTTATGTCTATCAAAATGTCGTTCCAGTCATCACACCAAAAAAAGGACAAAAAAAATTGTATGGCCTCTTATCTGATATTCTCTATTGTGTATTGTTTTCAATTCCCAAAATTAACCATAAGTAAGAGGGTGAGTCATGAAATAGATCCAGTTACCTTTTGATATCATGCATTATGGAGACATAAGACCCATTTGTATTTCTATGAAGTTTAAAATGTTTTTGTTTTAATCTTCAAAAGGTTGTTGTTGGGTGAAAATAATTCAAGGATATCTAACCAACCTAACAAATTCTTAGAGAAAAATGAAACAATAGAATAAATGGATGATCATAGTGTCATAAGGATATTTCTTTCAAAAGAAGATCCTTCTTTTCTCTCGTATCATGTATTAGAAAAACCATTTATTAAAGAGGTGGCAAGGCGATATAAGTTTTGGCTACATTTTTTCCATGAAAAAAGGAAAAGGCAATGTATTCCCCTACCATGGAAGATTGGAGATTTCATGTTCAGAAATATAAATAAAATTGTCGAGTTTGCAAATCATTTCAACAATGTTAATTTGAAGTATGCCGAAAATATAAAAGGTTTTGCTCTGAAAAAGTCTTTGTAGAACATAAGCTTTTGGTGGGATTCAGTAACTAATTCATCCATACTATCTTGAATGAAGAAGAGTAAGGTAACAATCAAAGTACTCCTATACATGATGTTGGTGACCTAGAAACATTACTCGGTAGTAATGATTTTTACAAGCAAAAGAGAAAATATCCTACTAAAAGAAGTGGTCAATCTCTAGTTGTTACTACCAAGAATATGACGTCCAGGAGCAATGTTCAAATGACTCACCTAGTTAGAAAGGTTTTCAATAGTATTTCAAGTGGACGGGGAGAGAATAATCCTCCCCTGGGAAAATTGAGAGTTCACATAAGCTCCCCGTGAGAAAGAAAAGGAAGAGTTTAGTGCAAGAGGAAGAGGATAATCTTATAGAAAATTACATCCAAATATTTTCTTTGGAGGACATGGAGCTAGAAGTAGATACTGAGAAAATATTACCTACAATGGAACAACCAGAAAATATGGCTGAACAATTTTTTTTATTGGAAGTCATTGCAAATGTGAGCTTTAGTGAAGAAGAATCCTTCACTTTTCAAACTTCTTTTTTTGATAAAGAGTCTAAAAAGTTGATTGTAAAAATAAGTGACCAGAATAATAAAAAGGGAAAGTATCGTTGAGAGGTCAACCTAAAGGACATGTGACCATCCCAAATTGCCAAAATCCATAGGGAAATCGGGGATTCTCTTGACCATTGTATTGATGGTTTGGAAGTTGAAAATGCTAATTTAAAAGAAAGGATCAGAGAATTGGAAAATTCCTTAACACCTCTTCCAATCCTGGCAAGTCCTTTGTCAATGGTTAAACCAAATACAACTTCCATTAAGTTAAAAGGATCCTCTAGTTTACTCAGATCGATCTGAAGTTATGTAGATAAAAACTTTAAAAAGAGAATGTCACTCATAACATAAGCATGAGAGGTATCAAAAAATATTGTTCCTTTCGGCTCAAGGGCACATACTTTTCATGAGTATTTGCAAGTTGATTTAAAGAATGTAGAAGGTTTCTACACTGATGTTGTATTTCCATTTCCAATAAAAGTATCAAATATGACAGAATTGAAAACAAGAGAAGAAGATGCCTTCTCCAAGTCAAATTAAACAATTGAATGCTTGTTGGAAAAAAAATATTAAGAACTTGAATAACATCATCCAAGCATGCAATGAAGCCATAGTAAAAAGAAAATAATTCTTTAAAAGACTCACATAGATAGATCTGGAAGGAAGCAATGATAAGTTACAATACCTTAAGTTAATTCTCAATTCAATGTTTATGACAAAACAATAATTATATGAACAAGTTTATATATTAAAGGGGTTATCAGCTGAGAAATTTTATGGCATAATTGAATATAATGAAGAAGAAATACATAATTGGTTGGCTGATTATTTTGTAAAAAATCACGATATTGAGGAGGAAATACATGGAATTTCGCATGACTTAAGAGACTTGGAAGGTGAATTATTCAATATTAAAATCATGCATGAAATACATGTTGCACCAATGAAAAACTACATTGAATATTGGTTTAAAAAGGAAATTGCAAAATTGACTACAAAAGGCCAAGAAACAACAATTGAGATGGTTCGTATAACCATCAATGAGGAAAATAAAATGACAACAACAAGAAAGTGAAAGAGACAGAGACCATCATAGAAAGTTTATGCTAATCACATCTTGCTTTCTTTATCAGTTTTTCATCTAGTTACTTTGCTTCTTTGAATAGAAAGGTTTAACCAAAATATGATAACTCCTTCCTGTCTTTTGTCCAGGTCTTGCTACTCTATCATATCCAACCATATTATTTCCACATATTACTTCTTGTTTATATTTTCTTTATGGTCCTCAGGAGCCCCAATCCTAGTCCTAAGGAGAAACACTTTTAAATTTCAAATATTTGTAACAAAATCTATATATTTCAGAAATCCCAAGAGAACTATTTCGGGATCAGTTTTGACGACGGTTTATAACTTTGAGTTTTTAGTATAAAATATTTGATATTGATCTACCATCTTCTTTTTTTGAGCTCCAAATTTGTTTACTCTGTTAAAGTTCTCTTATGAGTGCAGACCATTTTATTTTGTTTTATGTGATCAAGAATATTTAGTTTAACTATGATGGATGTGAGGAATTTTCTCTTATATTTTTCAAATATGTGATGTGTGAGGTTCCTGATCATCTCTCAGGAACTCTCTTTAAAAACAAAACTTTTTATTTTAATACAATCTTTATATTTGTTTGAATATCATGACGGACTTTCTCAAAGTCCTATATTATTTTGAAAATATAGAATTCCAAGAAAATCTTGAAACAAAGAGGAGTACCACCTCTATGAAAATGCAAGGGGGTTTGTATCCCCGTGAGGTTTCTGTTTCGTTCATAATGGATTCAAGCATTAACAAGTCCTTATAATCTATTAGTCTAAGTTCTTCCAAATCTTTGGCCTTCTACTACCCATCGTGCTCGGTGATGGAGGATGCCTTAATGCCTTCCTTCCAGTAGGTCTCTTCCTACCAACTTAAACACATCTTGCTCTGGGATAGGTATCTAGAGTCATATTTTGTACCTTGGGGATTTTAGTTATCAGTGGAATGTTCCCTCACTATTGATAGTGGGAATACATCAATGTCCTATGGTCGATAGATTCTACTAGGTGTTCGTCATCATCCCATTTATTCACACTTTTTAGATTGTACCATGGTACGTTGACACCCATTATCATGATCAATGGGTTGTATGACATTTGTTAATGGTGAAAATCAATTAGTAGTAATCAAACAAGGTCTCATTGTGTTTGACCCCACCACATCTATTCGCATAGTGTAGATGCATACTAAGACATATTATTTTGAATACTTCAGGCGAAGTAAGAGCATCATATATTTTTTTCTCCTACCTGACATATTTTACCACCCCACATACATTGGTACTTACAGAGGATTATCTTGTTCACACCATTGGTCCCATATATCCTCTATTTCTTATTTTGAGACATAACTGCATTCTGTATCTATTCGTGGCTATGATCTACTTTCACATGGATCCACTGTGTATTCCTTGTGACCATGCTTACTAGTTCATCTATACCACATGGATCCAGTGTGTTTTTTTCATGGCCATGTTCATTTCTCATATATTCATGCCATGTATCTGCATTGTATTTGATTTGGAAACCATGCTTACATCACTCCTGAGCATGGGTATGCCCAAATTTGGAAGAGAATACTCTTACATTATTTTGGCTGACAGTTTCTATTTTTCAATCATTTTTTCGAGTATCTTAATGAGTTTTCTCCATTTCATTCTTTCCTCTCAGAGTTATAATGTATTTCAGACATCATTTTTCCCTTCTTACCTCACACATTAGGGGGCATTTTTTATAGCACAAATTTCCACACCTATGCATTTATGTCACGGCCTTATCCTTTTCTATAGCTTGCTAAGAAAAATAAAAAAAATTTCTCATCAATGTTAATTAAAAATCATGGATTTGTTATATATATGTGATTTTCCTTTATGCAACATGTGAACATATGCAACTTTCTAGCATACAACCCGTGGATCCCCTAAAAAATTATGAAAAATAAAATATTTCCACAATTTTAGATGGGTTTTTCAGTTAGGCTCGTTTCCCAACATTCCTAATCCCATAATAAACATAACTCAACCTTCACAACCTCTTTGGGATGGTATAAAAGAACCATTTAGGGAAATAATGAGGACAATTCAGATGGTGCAAGGTTATGCCATTGATATTTAGGAAACTCCCCTAATCCCTTCATTCTTTTAGTGGCATCCTCTAACCTGGAAACTCATTTTCTAGTATTCCTTCCTCTCATATATATACATAAGATGTGTTCCTATCCTTATTGGGTTATTTAAGGAAGAGACTTTCTTCTAAGTTGATTCTTGAAGGAGTTGTTGAGGAACCCAGGTATTTGGAACTGAAGCGGTGTCAGAAGTTGAACCAGGTTGTAACTAACTTTGACATAATGTTAACAATAGAAAATTTCTCTTTAACTCCTATCGTGTGTTCATTGCAATGTTATATATGTTGTTGTTTTTCATATATGCTTTGATTTATACAAACAATATATGCTACTTTAGCCTATAACTAACTTGTTGCAACACTATCTTGGTTTTCTATTATAGGTTAGTTCCAACAGAGACCAGGAGCACTTCAAGAAGCAGGAGTTGGGATCGACATAGAATGAAGGGTTTAAGGTGCAAGTCTTCTCCTTTTTTCCATCCATTCTCTCTCCTAGTGAAAAAATAGTGATTTCTTGTTTTCATGCTTGTTTCTGAGGGTAGATTTCAGTCTTCCGAATTCGTTCATGCTCTGCTGTGACTTGAGACAAGGTCCTGGGGGAAAAATTCCTTAATCAATAGGTTAATAGACATAAAATTTTATATATTTTTCATTTTATACTTTGATTGTTTCCACATAAGCGAAATTGAAAGATAAGCCTAAGTTTTCTTACTACATGGATAAAGTTTTACAAAAACGCACCAATAATGATACTCAATAGACATTCAACATGAATATCATGTAGTGTGAAAGTAGTTAATAGAAGAAACCTTGACATGTGTCATGTCTAGGTGCAAAATTTTTATGATATGTGGTTTGTTTCTCCAAATTCTTCTTTTATCTAGATTCCATAAACATATATAGGTGGATATTATTGGATATATACATGTGTCAGGGTTTTGAATGGTGAATTTATTTTCGTTGATGCTGAGATTTTAATCCTCAAGTGACGTCTTATGCTTCATGAAAAGAAATTGTCTTGATAATGATAGTTATAGTATCATGGGTAGATCATACATGTGGTGTTTGAGAGCTTGCATTTGAGCGATAAAAATTTTTAGGCACCCTTTAAGAAAACATTTTTCGCTAAGAAATAATATGCTGTCACAATGTAGATGATAGGTAGAACTTTGTTCTTCTGAGTAAGAAAAAATGCTACCCATCAAGTATTTTTCTTTGGTTTATTTATCACCATTTCTTAGATATTTAGATAATTTAAGATATTCTATCTAGTATTTATAGGGTCTATTTGAAAATAAAAGAATGCTAAGGTATCTAGGTTAAGATATATAATATTGAGTTATAGTGAATGTGAACTCAATATTATATGAGTTGCATGGCCAATTTTATAATAATTGTAGGAAATGTTGTTTTTCTAGTTGGCTATGAGTCCATGTCATCAAAAAATAAGCTAAGTGGCTATGCATCAATTCAATAACTTGGATATGATGTGTAATATTAACATGACTAAATGAATTGAATTGATCAAATAGTTGAATAAAACAACATACAACATCTATTAAGGAGGTTTCTCTAAATTAATATAAAATACATGACAAGAAGAAATACACATCTTCTCTTTGGTATTATTTTTTATAATGTCTACTTTCCTAATCTTGTAACTCATAAAAACTTTGGTCATTTAGAAATGTTTCTCTTAAATATTTTCAAGCGTGGAAAAAAATTGTAAAGAAAACCAAGTAATTCCTTACCTTTTTTCTAAAGTCTGATATACCAATGTTGTTCTCAATGGATGTTAATAACCATCGTTAATATTCATTATCATTATCATCATTGGAATTGGATTTTATAGATGGGATATATTTTTATATAGGTTTATATAGGCTAATAATATGATCAACAAGAGTTGAGTTGACTCAAAAACCCATGTCTCAAAATTTGACATGGACTCAATTTCACAAAGAAGAAATAAACCAGATCAATAGGCCCTTACATATCCAACCTCCAACCTTGAAGTTATGTTCAAAAAATGACACTAAATAGTGTATTGAAAACATGGTGGCATTGCTTGCATCTAGCCATCATATACACTACAAAATGCACACTCATTATTGTGTTTTGATTCCCTATTGCAGATAGCCATGACTTGAATATTTGATTGCAACTTTCTTCCTAGAATTTTTACTTGTATATGTATAAAATTGGTCATCCTCGTATATATTTTAGCATTCGATTCTTTTTTTGTTTGGGGTTTCTCTCACAATTCTAAATAGGATTTTTTCATACACAATTTTTCCACTCTACAACTTCCTTATTTCCATTTGTACATTATACTATAATCTAATAGAAAGTGTATAGTTATAACAACATATCTCCTTGACTCTTGTGGATTATGCTTTTTCTTATTAATCTTGTATCGATAGGTTTATTTCCTTACTTAATTTCACTTTTCATCTCTCAACTAGTATTTCTTATAAAAGATGTTAATTGTCTCATATGATTTCCCTAGGTGCTTGAATCCATTTGTATTAAGGAACAAAAATAAACTATGTTTCATTGCACATATCCCCATTTGGACTTTATCAACGTATAACATAGGGTCAACCTACTTCAACAATAAATATTTCTCCTATGCAGCTTACCTTAATCTCGATGGATATTATCCCAAAGACCTCCTCTAAAGGGGAGTAATACCCCTTGACATCCATGCAAAAAATGGTCAATGAGGAACATAAATATCAACACAATCTCAAGTTATGATGCGATTAACCTTGTTGAAATCATCAACATTGCAAACTCTAGCTACATAGACATTTTCAAGGTTGAATCCTTTCTAACTAAAATTAACCTAGACATAGCTCTATTTAAGAGTGATATAAATGATTTCACGCTCAAATGTTTGGTTTCAACATATTTCCATGAGAACAATTTATTCAACAAGAATATCACATTCACTACATTGAAATTTTCACTGTATTACCTCAATCGTTGGGAGGCTTATATTCCTAACAATGACATGAAGTTAGATAAGAACCTATTTATCATTTTTCTTCTTTCAAAGAGATACTTTGGTAAATCTTCCTCCTTATGTGATATTTAAAATACAAATGCATATAGTGGCATTAACACTATTAGAAGCAATGACACTTTGTGGTGATCTACTCTTAGTAATTCCAGACTATGCTTATTCTACTAGTCATACATGACCCAAAAAAGATCAACCTTGATGTACAAGTTGGTTTTGCATCAATATATTCACCAAGATGTAATTCCTTACCATCAAGATCCTCAACTATGTCTAACTAGCCACAACAAAAGTCAAGATTTATAATTGAAAGAACTGTCAGAAAATGTCTCAACATCCATCAATTATTGTAATGTGTACCACCTATAACTGGAAATGACACAAAAAGTACTATCCATCTATGAGTGTCTTACCTGCNNTTACACTTTCCTTCATGTTCATATTCCTCAATCAACTTCGAGTACCATAACCACACCTTTGGGGCTTCTTGTAGACTTCATCAAATGCACCCAACATATATGTTGAAATCAACCAATCCATCAATGACAACTAAGTCACCATCAATCTCAACTACATCTCTAGTGCTTCTTAACTTCTCCAAGGGTTGACATCAATGACAACCAACAATCCAAACGGATTATCCAACATAGTTGTACTACTAAATGAACCATATTTACTAGAATTGGTCAGCGTACATAGAAATACATAGTCACAAAATGTTATGTGAATGAATAGATATGAAAATATAACATAAGAGAAACCTTTAACCTCAATAATAAACCAAATCAATCAAACATAATAATGAACATAAGAGAATTGTATAGCAAATCCTTAGCACAAGGAAACACCTTCCAATTGATCCTTTCATGGAAGGCATCCAGTGTTATTCAATTACCTCTTTGAGTGGTAACCTCCTAATGAGCTAATCTCCAATAAGAATAATATTCATCATTTCCATTACATTTATTATACTTCTTTATATAATACTATCTACCTGCTAAGAACGTTATGGAGAAGGAACATTCTGATAGGTGGAGCCTTCTACTAAGCCTTCTTACAATAGTTGTGTTCACACTACTACATTGACCTTATTTACTAGAAATGTCCTCCATACGTAGAAATACATAGCCATATAACTATTATCATCCCCCTTGTGTACCTCCCTAGGTACCCCATAATACCTTATATTGCATATCTTTGGCAACCCAAAACCTATAATTTTAACTAGAGTTGTGATTGGTTTTCTACTTAAACATAAAAATACACTAAGCTTTCATTCATTTATAAACGAATAGAAAATTTATACATTCAATCACTACTTTTAAGTGTCACAAAGAAAACCTTAAAAGCTCAAATTCAAAACTTTCTAATTAGTGAAAAACTCATTATTGTTCACTAATTGATTAAGCCTTTTCCCACATATATATACATGTTATTCAATTCTTCTACTTTAATTTTGATTTCCATTAACATACCCAAAAGTTCAAATTTGATCCACCAAACTAGATCTGACATTTTAAAATCCCTCCCATTATTTTTCAATTTCAACATATTTTGAATCATGTTACATGTATTCATGCTAAAATTTAAATAATATTGTATGTGAAATGCTGGAAATTTACAAACTTAATTATAAATTTCAAATGTATATATTTTTTGGACAAATATTATTCTTTATTTGATTTTTTTTACTATAGAGAAAAAAAATATAAAATTCCCGAACAATGTTTCATATTTCTATATTTTTATGAAAATATATATGTCTAAAATTACGAAACTAATAATATCATTTTTTATTATCTTGAAGAACTCAAACGTTGCTCCACCATTAGATGACGTAATTCTAACCTACGTTGAATTTGTTAATTGAAAAATATATAATATATTATAATTAGTTTATGTAATAATAATATTTATATGTGTTAAAAAATCTTTATTAAAAACTATATAAAAACATTCGTATAATATTTTTTCTTTTAATTTTTCTCATATTTATCATAAAAAAAAACAAAAAAAACTTACTAAATTATTACAAAGCATATATTACACTTATCAAAATGAAAAACTAACTCATATTCTTTTTAAATAACAACACATCACATCCAAATAAAAACCAATTTATCTAAAAGGGAAACCATTTTGAATACTAATATCTAAGTATAAATATTTAAAATTCATTATTAGTCCCTATCATGAGACTATATGAATGAGTTTTCTTTTGATATGATATTGATCTGACATTAATTTGTTTTTTACTATAAGTTTGTGTATGTAATGTAATGTTTAACATAGGAAAACAAATATATATTTTTGGATTTCATAAAAATATTTGTGTTTCTCATTTATAATTGGTTGGTAGAATTGAAGTGTTATTGCTCCTTTCACGTTTTTCAATATGTAAAATTAATTACATAATCAATGAATTTCACCAATCACAATATCTAAATATAAAAAGTTATACTATGCAATTATTATTATGCATTATTATATTTATTATCTAATATATTATTTATTATTATATTTATATTGTATTTATTATTTAATATATTATTTAGATTATATTTATTAGGTAATATAATAAATATTATATAAAAATATATATTA
>CBVK0101578417.1:0-13121 GCA_900067695.1 Picea abies | reverse complement strand
TTCAGAATAGAAGTCCTCATCATATATTGAAGAACATGACTCCAGAAGAAACTTTCTTCGAAAGGAAGCGAAGAGTTGAACACTTGAGGATATTTTTTTGTCTGTCAATAAGAAAGAATGGAAGGAAGCTATGATGGAAGAGTATCAATCCATCATGATGTATGGGAAATTGTGCCTAGACCTGAAGGGAATTCTATAAAGTATCGATAAATACAAGGTGATATTCATGGCTAGAGGGTTCTCCCAATGGGAGGGAGAAGCCTACAATAAGACATTTTCTCCAGTTTCCAAATGTACCTCCATGTCTCTTGCAACATACATGGGTTGGATTTTACATCAGATGGATGTAAAGACCGCTTTTCTCAATGGAGTAATTGAGGANNNAGACCGCTTTTCTCAATGGAGTAATTGAGGAAGAAGTATACATAGAGAAAACTCAAAGATTTGAGGTACACCCTAGAGAAACCCATGTATTCAGATTAAAGAAGATCTTGTATGGACTCAATCAATCTCTAAGAGCTTGGTGCAGAGCCTCTAATTATTCAATGTAAGAGGGAGTTAGCCTCTGAATTCAATATGAAGGAAGTTGAGAGACTCTGATTATGATCCAGTAGACTCATCCCTATACTGATAGTTGATTGGCTCATTGATGTATTTGGTGAATACCCAACCAAACATTTGCTTTGCTGTGAACACATTGAGCCAGTTCCAGATGGAACCTAGACAAGAGAATTGGATAACTGCAAAGCATATTTTGAGATATCTTCATGGGATGATAACTTATGGTTTGAGATATTCCTCAAATAGTGATGTACATCTGCATGGATTTACTGATTGATATTGGGAAGGGAGTGAAAATGAAAGAAAGAGTACTTCTGGTATGTGTTTTAGTATGTGATCTACTATAATATCATGGGCTAGTAGGAAACATAAGTCTGTTGCATGTAACACTGCAGAAGAAAAGTATATTGTAGCTTGTGATGCTTGTATGAAAGCTGTGTGGCTTCGTAAGATGGTTTCTGGACTGTTTGATCAGGTTCTAGATTCGACCGTGATATATTGTGATAAAAAAAGATGTGTGAAGCTCTCAGAGAACTCGGTTTACCATGACAGGTCGAAGAACATTGCGATCAAATACTATAGTCCATAAGGGAGAATTAGTTATCTATTATATCTCCACTGATGAGTAGACTGCAGATATTTTGACGAAGCCTTTGTCCAAGATAAAGTTTGCATACTTGAGGGACAAGATCGGGCTTGTGGATATTTCTCCCTTGGTTGAAAGGGAGAAGATGACTTCCTCGGTTGGGAGGGAGCATTGATATGTGGCATTATGGACTATTAGTGAGCTGCAGATCTGTATCATGCTAGTATAACTTAGAGATGATCATACATCTTAGAGATGATGCTTTCATCATGCTAGATATGATCATGCTAGTACATCTCATATATGATACAAATCGTTGGAGTTGTCGATATAGTGGCCTGAGGAGCATCATGATAGTACATCTTAGAGGTAGACATACAACTTAGATATGATGCTTGCATCATGGTAGTTATGTTCATGCTAGTACAACTTAGAGACAATACTAGTGAGCCACATCATGCTAGAAATGGCCATTCGAGTACAACTTAGATATGATGCATTGACATCATGCTAGATATTTCATGCTAGCACGAATTAGGGATGACCATACAACTTAGAGATGATGCAGGGGGCTTGTGTCATGCTAGATATGATCATATGAGTACAACTTAGAGGTAGCATACAAATTATATATGATGTATTGACATCGTGCTAGTATGACTTAGAGATGATCATACATCTTAGAGATGACACAATGAGGCACTAATATACAAATTAGATATGATGCATTGGAATCATGCTAGTTATTTCATACTAGTACAACTTAGAGATGATGTAGATGATACTCCATATCACGCCAGTACAACTTAGATATGATGCATTTACATAATGTTAGTATGAATTAGAGGTGATGTAGTTGATGACATTGTTGATGCAGGATGATATCATATGATATGATTTGATTGCTGTGGAGAGTGCATGTCTCTGGAAAGTAGCTATATGTTGCTGTGGTGTATGTGTTCCACTAGTAGTGACTATGTGTCATTGGTTAGTAGTCATGTGCTACTAGGAGTGGTTGTGTATCACTAGGAAATAGTTGTGTAATACTATGTATATACACAATTGTGTTCTATTGTATGTCGTTATAGCATTTGTATGCTACTATTTGATTTCCATGGAGACTACCACTAGTGTTGGGAGATTATTGCTAGCTAGATGGATAGTTAGTGTGTTACTGGATAGACATTCTCCAGGAAGAGAATGGTCTAGGAAGAACAAATTGTTGGTGGACAAACATTCTCCCTGTGGAGAATGGTCCAGGTTGACAAATTGTTGACATATCATGAACTGGTATTTTCCCAAGGCACATATTGTGGCCTGATTAGGAAAATGGTTCAAGATAAATATTCTCTTGAGGCACAATTGTTGTCCTGATCAAGTTGAATAGTCTACCTCCTAAGGACATGATGTCCCGATTAGGGTGGTTGATAAGAGACTGATATTTTCTAAGGCATATGGGTAGAGATTGATCTCTATGGTACATATGAACTGATTATAAAATAGTTCGAGAATGGCATTCCTGTAGGAATGGTATTTGTATCCCATGGTGTGGCTTTTAGCATCTGGGAGGATTGATGTTCTTCTATGACGTAGGTCTGGATTAGAAGAATGGTCCTTGTAGCCCATTACGTGACTTTCAACATATGTTGGGATAACTATTCTTCTAGGACGTATGTCCATATTAGAAGAATGGTCCTTGTATCACTCTTTTGAGTGAGTGACTTATTCATCATCATTCCTGATTACTTATATGGAGTATGGCCTCAATAGATGATGTAATTGATTCTATCAGATGATATTGATAGTGCTGATGTTGCTCGTAAGTTGATCTACGTGATCATGAGATAGCATGTGTGGCTATGATGATGCTACCAATAAAATGGTCTATTTGTGCTCAAGACCATTACCGTTAAATACCTCCCTAACTAGGAGGAAGTGATGATGTTATGGTATCTACGCAAGGTATTAACCTCCATGTGTAACCTATGACTAGACGAGAATATTCCGAAATCTAGAGATACCCTAAAAAGATGTGTAGAAACCCCATAAGACATGTCGGCTCAGTAACATAATTAATATTTAAGTATTAGCCTCTAAAAGAAGAAGTCGGCCTGGATAGGTGACAAAGAGAACTATAAATAGAGGGAGCTTGAGCTCATTTGGTCATTCACTCACTCGCAACTCACACAAGTTAAGTGGTGCACAAGTTTGGAGGAGGAGTGCAACTACAACTACTGCAACTGGGTTTTGGGTATTGGTTTTTGGCTTGTGGACTTTCTTCTTGGTGCGTTATTCTTATTCTTCTTCGAGATATACACTATCTCTTGGTTATATGTTGGGTTTGGTACTGCTTCTGAAATTATTCTATCTGTCAAGGTTATGGTGCTCGGGGGTGGCTGCGTGCATATGGTTGGGTGACAAGATTGAGATATTGTTTATGGTTAAGTGAGCACATCTTATCAGCATGAAAAACATTTATTTTTCATAAATGGGTTTGACTAAGTCTTTTTTCCTTTAAGTTGGATTCTTTCAAAGGCAAGGGGCCTTTCTTCTTGCATTAAAAGTTCACCCATTCCATGGCCTGAGGCATCACACTCCACAATAAATGTTTTTTTAAATTTAGGTGTGGCTAGGATGGGAGTTGTATACATATCCTTAAGTTTTTCAAAATCTTTGGTTGCTTATTTGGTCTAAGAAAATTCTTCCTTATTTAATAATGTTGTTATAGGCATTTCTATTTGACCATAATTCTTGAAAAATTTGCGATAGCAACCTGTTAACCCTAAGAATACTCTAATTTTCTTCAAGGTTTTGGGAATCGACCATTCCCTCATAGATTTAATTTTGTTTTCTTCAAGGTTTTGGGAATCGACCATTCCCTCATAGATTTAATTTTGTTAGGGTCCACTTTTACACCTTCATGAGATACATTATGACCCAAATATTCCACTTCTTGAGCCCCAAAGGAACACTTGGAAGGATTTGCATACAATTGTTGCTCTTCCAATAGTTGTGATACTTTTTCAACATGTTGTACATTCTCTTCCCAATATTTTTTGTAGATTGGCATGTCATCGAAAAATACCAACACAAATTTTCTAAGGAAGGGCTTGGATACAGAATTCATCAAGCTTTGAAATGTTAAAGGTGCATTGGTAATTCCAAATGGAATAACCAAAAACTCATAATGAACTTCATGTGTTCTAAAAGTTGTTTTATGAATGTCTTTCTTCTTCATTCTGATTTAATGATATCCTGAACGACTATCCAACTTAGTAAAGAAATTTTCTCCATGCAATTCATCTAATAATTCATCAATGACAGGAATATGAAAATTATCTTTGATGGTCATTTTGTTGAGTTTTCTATAATCTGAAGACACACACCATGAACCATCCTTTTTTGTAACCATCACCATTGGTCAAGAAAATAAACTTTGGCTAGGTTGAATAATGCCAATCTCTAACATTTCCTAGATCATGCACTCATTATTACTCTTCTGTGCATATGGATACATGTAAGTCCTAATGTTAGATGGTACACTTCCTGGTTGTAAATGAATAGAATGGGAATGGTCTCAAGTAGTGGGAATACCCTTAGGGATTTCACCAAATACCTTGGAATTCTTGTTGATAACTAATTGGAGGTCTAATGGAGAAAAGGATATAGATGTTTGCACATCAAGTGAGAACAATTGTGAAACTACACCCTGACGTCCCTTTTTGAGTAATTTTTTCATGATATTAGAATTTATCACTTTATAGGGTTTCCCTTTAATACCTATAAGCTCAATTTTCTTGAGATATGAAGAAAATCTCACGAAAATATCTTGAAAATTAAGGGCCACTGTTCCCAATGATTGTAATCGTTGGACCCCTAATACAACATCAACACCTCCCATTTGGATGGAAATCATGGGGCTATCTAGAATATATTCCCCCATGTTTATATTAATACTATGGTATTTATCTAATAAATTTATGGTACCTTCATATGCAATCATTACTTGAAACTTAGGTGCAAGATATACAAATTAGAGTTATGGTAACTTTCCCAAACTTTGCTGAATTTTGGCCTTTCCTAGGGAGTGAAATTGTACAAAATTCCACATATACAATAATTAATAAAGGATTCTAAAAATTGTACCAAAAAACTATTGACAATCTTCTTTCAAATGCAACTAGTCTCACTGAATTTGGATCTACTCTGAAGAAGATATGACTGTTTTACCTAGAACACCTATTTGAGACTAGTTGTAGGACTAGTAAAAACCCTTATCTTCAATAGGGTATATCTCCAAATGCATAATGACCCGAAGGATGAAATTATCACCAGAGATATATTGATATGTATTGTTGGCCCTTGAAGGAAGAAAGCAAATATTAAAGAAGAAAAAAGACAAAGTACTAAATGCACAGAAGGCACACAAACCGAGGAGGGGGCGAAGTGGTTAAAGAATAAAAAAAGAAGGAGTGAAGTAAATGAAAGCAAGATGTTGGAAGAGAAGATCAAGGAAGACAAAGATGTAAGGAAGATGAATTGTGGACATGTCAACAAGTGGAAGAAGACACTAATAGGTTCTTTGGAGCACCTCGCGGAGAGTAAGGAAGGACAGGTTGGCAAAATCCTTAAAATGCAGGTTATGAGGACTTAGGGTTTTGGCACTTGGGCTTAGGTCTAGAGTTGCATAAGATTCATGAAATGTATAAAAAGAGATCTAGAAGAGTTGAGAGGGGTTGGTGATAGCAATATTGAGAGATACAAGTATTTTTTTGTAGAGAATTCTTGTATTCTGGATCTTCAGTTGGGTGCGAAGGTCAACTCTGCAGTTGGGTGTGCAGGGAGGGGAGATAAAGAGGAGAGATAGAGAAGGATATGCAACTAAGTGGGCATATATAACTATATATTTTCATCTATTATATCAAGAAAAATAGTTATGAGGATGTAGCCCTAGGGAGAGGGTGAACCACGCAAATCTTATTTTTTCTTGTGGTTGATGTTGTGTTATTTTCTATCTGTTATACTGTTATTGCATGCTTGTTTCACCACTAAACATAAGAGGCCTAAACTAACTTCATGAAGATAAGTATAAGAATGTTAAATAATCTCTAGGTTATATTGTGTTGTTGTTCTGGAATCATTTTGCATTTTATCTGGTTGTAGACACCTGTGTCCTGCAACCCCCCTTATTGCTACTTTGAGTGAGACTTCATCTGCTTCACAGGTGTTTCCGAAAGGGCCAATAGTTAGGGTTTGTTGGTGTGCTGTTAAGAGTTGAATCCTGGGTATGCCCCTGTTCCAACAAATGGTTCCATTTCCAGAACCGGGCTCTTCTTGAGGAAATTTCAAGGTGGTTTCCATCGAAGACAAAGTTTTAGAAGTGGATAGAAGAAAAAGAAAGGGACTTCGCTGAAGCTCAGAACAAGAACCCTAGTATTAGTACAGAAGACTGGTTGGTAAGGTACATCTTTATTGACGTGCATGAGATTTTATTTGCAGGAGTTCATAAGGAGTTGTACGAGTGGCTAGCCAAAATAGCAGACACTTAGTTTGAGATTAGATCTAGACCACCTGTGGTTTGTAAAGTGATGCTGATTAAGAAAGTCAAGAGAGTTGATAACACTGTGTCTAGAGTAGTGGATATCTGGTTTGATAGCACTATTTGAGGGTACATTATTGAGTTTTCTATCGACATAATATAATCATATAGTCAAGCAGAGAGGTATTTATTTAAGGGACATAGAGGAAAGTTTCTACACTTTTTGAAGCTGAAGATTAAGATGCTATTGCATGAGAATAATATATTGAAGATACAGTAATCAGTTGGATTTTAAAATCTAATGTTCAAGAATTCAGACAACGACATTGATGGGGAGGGTAGACACCCACGCAGTGGGAGATAATTCAGAAAGGTTCCTCTTGTGAACCTGTTTAAGTAGGTTTATAAACCCTTGGAACAAGACAAATATTTCTATAGTGGAGAAGAATCAGGGAGATCAGTCAAGGAGTATTTAGAGTTTGCAAGGGCAGAGGAAGTAGAAACTAAAGAATTTCGTCAAGAAGAACCAAAAACTTCAGGGACTATGCCTACTTTTGAAGTAAGTATTATTAATCCTCCTGTTGTTTTAGAAACATTAAGTAATCAAAGTAACCAAAGTGATCAGAGTAATCAGATCACTTAGAGCACTATCACAAGCAGTTTAGTACATACTCAGTCGTGAAACCAAGGAAAATCAATGGAAGATGAAATGAGGTTACCCATTTTTAGAGGATATGGATCTGAGGATCCTAATTAGCACTGGTTCTTATATGAAGTTGTGGACCATCAAGCAATTCACTGATGAAGATGTTAAGAGAGCTTAGTTTGGTACTACCTTGAGGGATTGCGCATTGAGCTAGTATATGAAGTTTGTTTCAGGATCTGTACAACCTAAACCACTGAAGGACATTAAGACTGTGTTGAGTGCGGAGTTTAAGAAGCCTAAGTCAGAGTCACAATGCATTATAGAGTTGAACGAAATCAAGCAGAAGGTGATTGAACATGTTTAGGAATTTGATCAAAGGCTTAAGACCTTGATAGGGAATTTAAGTTTTCAAATTCCACACGAACAAAATAAGGAATGGTTCGTCGTCGCCCTCCTACCACACATTAAATTTCCTCTGATGTAACAGAATGTCGCTTCACAGGGTGAGGCATCAGAGATTGCCATGAAATTAGAATCAACCCCTGTAGGAGAATCTAGCCTAGGTATGAGTCATATTTTGAATCAATTAACTAGTTTATCTTTACAAGTTGAAGACATGAAGAAATATAAAGGAATGTAGAAAAGAGAAGACATCTAGTGTATCAGATATAAATCAGAAGGCCATGACAAGGAGAACTATCCCTTATTTAATGAATACTTGGAATCTGGAGCCCCTAACCCCTTGAAGCAGGCTACTATAACATGGTGCAAAGTATGTAGAACCAGACATCGCCCTGGAAAATGTTATTATATGCATAAATATGTACAAACACCTACCAATCTTTATTGTACATTCTGCAAATCTTTGGGGCATGATGAGAAATATTGTAGAGCTTATGAACTCATGCATGAAAGATCAAGGGATACATATAGAATTCAAGGAGAGTTACAACAAGAAGGGAATGTTGAGCAATTCAAATTCCTAGGAAGAGGAAACTTCAACCCTCGTGGTGGGTTCAGAGGAAGAGGATGAGGAGGAGGTATGGGTCGAGGTCGAGGTCATATTATTTTCTATAACTGCACCCATCTAGGTCATTTGGCAAGGGATTTTTAGAACCCTTGTACAACTTGTAACTACTGTAATTCGTTTAATCATGTCATCAAAGATTGTCCAGTATTGTTAACTAAACTTTAGGAAAGATGAGGAGGAAACCAACAAGTCCAACTAATTTTGGCTGAACCTCACAGTGAAGAACCTAGAGTCATTGTAATTACTAGAGGAGGCACTATTACAGGAGAATATAGGGTGACTCCAAGAAAGACTATAGATGGATCAGGGATCAGAAGAGTTGCAGAGAAGGCACAATTGTTTGATCAAAGGAGAGAAAAGCATACTTTTTAAGAATCAAGGAGAGAATTTGTAGGAGGACATGCTTCTTCATCTGGGGAACAACCATAAGTAAAGGAATGTGAAATGCCTCTAGCATTTGATTATTCTGTCCCACTTAGGCAAGGAAAAGAGGGAAGAAAACTGGTGGAATTCTTGTATACTTGTATCAATTTGATTAAATATGAAACAGTTGTGCAGTAACTACAACACCTGATAAGACAATATGAAATTGGAACAATAGTTCCTCTGCTGAGTAGAGTTGTGAATCAAGTATCTAGGAAAAGGAGGAAATGAAAGGAACTGTACCTTAGTGCTCATAATTGAGACTACGACGTGGACTATGTGGTCCTTGACCTGGGATCAAAAGTAAATGTTATGAGGAAGAAGACTTGGGCATTGATGGGAAAACCTAAATTGATTTACTCTCCTATTAGGCTAAGGATTTCTAATCAGTAGGTGGTGAGCCCCTTTGGAATACTGGAGCATGTCCCTGTGGACATCGACATGGTAAGAACATTTGTAGACTTTGAAGTGATTGAGATTGTTGATGATAGTTGTCCCTATCCTCCATTGTTGGGTATTGATTGGGATTTCAACAATTTGACTGTTGTTGACCTACATTGTTGGGTATTGATTGGGATTTCAACAATTTGACTGTTGTTGACCTAAAAAAGAGAAGAATGAAATTTTAGGGTGATGGCATTAGGGTCATTGCACCCCTTGATCCTAATGAAGGTCACAGATACACAGAACCTATAAGGGAAAAAGACCACACCTATGACCTAGAGAACATCTATAAACTGACAACATGACAACAAGATTATATTAATCTTACAACATATGGAAATCTAAGTTGGAAAAGTGAGAGTGCATGCTCGTCATATTCAGAAGAAGCATTGGAGAATTGGCAGAACAAAATATATGAAGTCTCTATGCGGAGGTGTGCCGGATTGACCAAGGTAGTTCGTTGGATTGGCACAGAAGTAAGTAATCTTCCTACATTTGAACCAAGGTAGTTCGTTGGATTGGCACAGAAGTAAGTAATCTTCCTACATTTGATGGCTTGCATAATTTAGATATGTTTCTACTAGAATTTGAGAGAATTGTACTAGTAAAACATAGGATGCTGGCACTAGATGAAACCTTCAAAGAAACACCAGCTAGATGGTTGGGAACACATAAGAAGAACATCACAGTGTGGGCACAATGTCACTCCTTATTGACAGTGCTCTTTTTAGACCAAGCTAAAGGTTGCGAAGTTTGATACACAGGTCAAAGTTTCCCTAAGGACCATGTGCAATTTGCGAGGAAACCTGGAGAAACATTCCCAAAGAACAGTGGGTACATAAGTTAATTAACACCTTAGATACTACACCTCTAAATTAGTATCTTCAAGAAGAACTGTGCTTAGCCACTACAAATTGGTATGGTATGTCCCAGAACTTTATAGCTACATTCCTATTTGAAATTCAGTACCCCACAACATATCAGGCTTTACAAATTACAAGACATAAGGTCTTTGAGGAAGTATCTAACATGGTGGGGAACACACAAGAAGAACATCACAGAGTGGGTGCAATGTCACACCTTATTGACAATACGCTTTTTAGACCAAGCTGAAGGATGCGAAGTTCGATACACAGGTCATATTTGTCCTAAGGACCACATGCAAAGTTGTGAAGAGGCATGAAGCAACATTCCCAAGGAACAGTGTGTACATAAGTTCATTAACACCTTAGATACTACGCCTATCAACTGGTATCTTCAAGCAGAACTACGCTTAGCCACTACAGATTGGTATGGTATGACCCATAAATTTATAGCTATGTTCCTATTTGAAAGTCAGTACTCCACAGTAGATCAGGCTTTACAAATTACAAGACATAAGGTCTTTGAGGAAGTATCTAACCCCCCTTTTGAATAAGAAGAAGATGAATGGACTGCACCTTTTCAACAGTTACAAGATTGTTATAATATTAATGATGATGAAGATGATGATCCTAGGAATGTGAACATTTCATAAACTGAAGGATAAAGAGATATAGAAGGGCCAGGGATTGAATTACCTTTTGTAGGGAAGCCTATTAAAATTAAGAAAGTTAACATTGGAACATAACAAGAACCTAAGTTAGAAAATGCTGGAGACTACTGGGATGATGCTACTATTAGTAAGATTACAAAACTATTGCATGAATATCAGGACTTGTTTCCAACCAAGTTCAGAGACATGAAGGGCATTAAAGGACCCATGGGAGAAATGAAGATTCCCTTGAGAGCAGATGCAAGACCTATCAAGCATAGACCCTATAGAATGAATCCAAAATATAAGCAGAAAGTTAAGATTGAATTGGATAGAATGGCGGAAGTAGGAATCATAGAACTAGTTGAAGAATCTGAATGGATTAGCCCTATGGTGGTCCAAGATAAGAAGTCAAGAGAAATCAGAATTTGTGTAGATTTAAGGAAACTAAATGATGCATGCCTACATGACCCCTTTCCTACACCCTTTACTGATGAAGTTCTAGATAATGTAGGAGGACAAGAGTTCTACTCATTCACAGATAGATTTTTAGGTTATCACTAGATCAAAATTGCTAAGGAAGACCTCCATAAGACCACCTTTTCCACAGAATGGGGTTCATTCCAATACATTGTGATGTCTTTTGTCTTGAAGAATGCACCAGCCATCTTTTCCAGGGTGGTGGTCGAAGCATTTAAGGAATTTTTACACAAGTTCTTGGAAGCATATGTTGATAATTGGACTATCTTTAGCCTACTGAAAAATCACATTGAATGTTTGAGATTGATGTTAGATAAGTGTAGGCAATGTCAGATTGCCCTGAATTTGAAAAAATGCATTTTCTTTTCACCCTTTGGAATGTTTCTCAAGCACATTGTGTGTAAGCAGGGGTTGTTGGTGGATCCTTCCAAGATTGCCATCATTGTTGATCTACCTCCTCCTACTTCGGTTAGACAGTTGCGCACTGCATTGGGGCACACTAGATACTATAGGAAGTTCATTAAGGGTTATGCACAGATAACAGCACCTATGGAGAAGCTATTAAAGAAAGATAGTAAGTTCCAATGGACAGTAGAATGCCAGTAGAGCTTCGACACACTAAAGAATAAAATGGTTACTGCACTAATATTGGTTTTTCCAAATTGGAGTAAGGAGTTCAATGTTCATTTCGATGCTTCGTCCATTGCATTAGGAGCAGTATTAGCATAGCTGGGTGTAGGAGACATTGACCACCCCATAGCCTTTGCTAGCAGGAAGCGTTCTACAGTTGAAAGGAACTATACTACGACTGAAAGAGAAGACTTGGATATGGTATATGCGCTACAAAAATTTATACACTACTTGTTGGGAGGACATTTTAAGATGTTCACTGATCATTCTGCCTTGGAATACTTAGTCAACAAGCCAGTGTTGGGGGGAAGAATATGCAGATGGCTACTACTATTCCAGGAGTATGACTTTGAGATTGTGGTCAAGCCAGGAAGAATGAATAAAGGATTTGATCACTTATCCAGGTTGGAACATGGAGAGGAACCTACCTGAATGCCTTGAATTTAAGGAATAAATTCCAAAGCACATTTATCTTTGCATCTGATGAGTCATGGTATGAATGCGTGTATGTTCTATATTACTTTGTGCAATATTTTGTAGTAGTTATGAATCAATGCATGGCTATATGACGAAGGTTTCCTATATTTCCCATTCCTTCACACCTTGCACAAAACCTATGGTCTTTGTGATTCTCATGGCATCTACGAAGGTTTCCTATATTTCCCATTCCTTCACACCTTGCACAAAACCTATGGTCTTTGTGATTCTCATGGCATCTCATATGATACATTCTTTAATCCTTGAAGATTGAATATGTCGATTCCTATGGGGTACTTGTTGGTCAAGCCCATACCTGAAGGTTTTATACTACATATTGAAGGAAATAAATGAGGTGGAAACCTTCCCAATAAGGAGATACAATATTGGTTCTCTAAGAAGGAGGACAATTTCATGCGATGAGAGACTAAGAACCCACAGATCAACCTCAAATGTTGGAAACAAAGGTACATCTATACATGTTTACATGGAATTTTCTTTGTTGAGCTTCCTTGTTTATTTCATGAGTGGATAAAGAGATAGACAAATATTAACTATGTATGGAGACACCGAGAATCATTGGTTTGGGACAAAGATGCGATCAATAGGTGGATATATATGGATAATAAGTGGCCCATGTTATTGCATGATTTGTACTTATGAAAATCCCACCACAAGTACCCCAAACCTTGTGTTACTATAGGATATCCTACCAATGTCACCTTAGTAAGAGATGCCCATGTTTTAGTGATGGAGGAGGTCCACCATAAGGGAGGCTTCCCCAGTGACCTC
>CBVK0101578415.1:0-13427 GCA_900067695.1 Picea abies | reverse complement strand
ATATGAATCATGCCAAGTAAGCCACATCTAATAAGAGAACCACCCAAACATGTATATCAAACCCTCCTTTTCAAATTAACAAATTCTCAAAGACCTTATAAAAAAAATTTAATTTAGGTATGGGAGGGGTGTCAAGGTGCCATATTGGGTTAACCAATCCCCAAATCAAGGAATGTTTCCCAAGGAGGACCTATCTAATTCATGTAATGAGTGTGAGGTGGATTTTGGGGAAGACTGGTAGGCATGGGGTTCTTGACATACAAGGGTTCGTATTGTCTCATGTATGGGTGCCTTTGTAGAGGGTGTGTTTCCCTTCTTCCGCGATGCAAAAATTTTCCAAGCCCTTTTATTGTCATTAATTGATTAAGGTCCAAAATATTGAGTACTATGTGCAATGGAAAGTAAAGAGTACCGCAATGCCAATTGAAGCTAGAAACACACAGAGTACCATATGTAATGAAAGTAAGGGATGCTACAAAATGCATTTCCTCGGCAAGCGAGACATTTATTAATTATGTGATTTCTTTTGTAGGTCCTTCATTTTTTTGGAGAAGCATTTCATTGTTCCAAAGACCTGATGGTGAGCATATAGAAGGATAATGATTGGATTTTAACTTTTTCTAGCTACAAACCTATGGGCCTTTAGCCCCTTCCTCCCATGAAATGAGGTACAATCCCTTCTTGGGTCAATGGACCCGAAAACCCAGAAGATGAGCAAACGGAGGGGAAGAAACACGGAAGGTGGTAAGTATGGACAAGAATGGTGCAATGACCCTTCAAGGAAATACCCAATAGCAACCCTTATCCTTAGGGTGACCATCTTGCTAGGACAAAATGACAACCACCAAGGTGAAATTACGAAAAAGGTATAATTTTCAGGCAAACGTTTCATAATCAAGAAAGGATTCTTTGCAACATGCTCAAATGCGTCAAATATTAAAGTGACACTTACCATGACCCCAGACTTGTTACCTCATGAAGCAATACCCATTGTCTTATGGGACCAGGCTGATGTAGTGGATGTTTCTTTTTTGTTGGTGATGAGTAGTGATGAGAAAGAATAGGACGGACCCTGCAAGATCTTCTATTCAATCTGACTCTCAAAACTCCATGCCTACTACATGTGGGACTCGAGACATGATATCCTTAGCTACCCCTAGCCTGGGGGGTTAACATCTATTCCTACATGGGGACATGTGCTCATTGTAAAGCGCATGAGAACCTCAACATCTCCTGGTATGACATGTGCCTACACACATTGAAACAAGAAAATTGTTGTGATCTTGAGAGGTGGTGTAACTCACCCCTTTTTCATATGAAAAACCACTAACATATAAAGCAAAACTTGAAATAAAATTTTTGACATTTTTATTCTAACATGTCAATATGAGGATGCAAAACATAATAGTGTGACATAGAAATATGCAATGATGCAAGAATATACATGTAAATCATGTGCATGTATACAAATTAAAGTAAGATGCAACTATACTAGCATGATATGCAAGATGCAACATCTACACAATGCAATGCAAGATGCAAATGCCTACCCTAACCTACCTACTCTAATATAAGTTAGTCTAAATTCTAGGTATAATCATATAGACAGTAAAACCATTATAGCATTGTATCACAATACATGCCTATGTACTTCATCATAAACCAAAATAAAGATAAGTTAAGCACAAAAATGTCATGAGCTAGAACATGCATTATATGACAACTAAACATAAAGTATAACTCATGGAGGCGGGAGGGAGGGACAAGATGATGTCAAGTCATTTTTCCACAAGAATGTTCAATCCATCCTTGAATGGGGATGTGACAAGATAAATTCTCATAAGGTTGGATCAAAGACTCTAAAGGTTGACTACCCTAGATATTATCACTCCCTGAAGCCTGATAGGGAATGAACAAGAATTTGGAGGATGACTGACAACTACTCGGGGGAAGGTTGAAAGAATGAGATTTCAAAATTCTTCTTAAAACATTCAACCTACTTTTAAATTCTAAGAAACAATTTTTCCTCATAAATGACTTGGGACAAGGAACTTTTTTCCCAGTTGTATCCTCAATGACGTAATGAAATGAAGGAAAAGAGGAAGGTTGGAAAATCTCATCACAAAAATCCTTCTCTGGGAAAATCATGTCCTTACCCTCATCAAAATTGGAGCACAACAGTGGTTGAAATCATGTCCTTACCCTCATCAAAATTGGAGCACAACAGTGGTTGAAAATTTTCTTCATAGAATAAATCCAAGTGCTCAAAATAATATGTATCAAATCCCTCAGGGCATGACCATAAATCATTATGAGAATACTGGAAAAAATCATCCCTAGGTGGGTAGAACAAATATGTAATCATGTCGTCTCCTTGCTGCCATACATCAAGATTAGTAGTAATCACATATGGTTTTTGTCAAGGAAACAATTGAAAATGACCTTCAATATCATAAATGGGATCTCCATCATGACCAATCACGTCCCATTCATGTCTCCCAATATGTATAAACTCATCAATTTTGGCAACCACATTGTCATTTTTATTATAACACGAAGGGCCTAGTGCATCCAAGGGTTCCTCTAATACTTCTTCATTTTATGAATCATGAAATAAAGCATCGTCAAAATTTTGGAAAGGAAAATGACTCACTGCATCCTCTTCTTCTTGTGCAAGAGGAATGGAAGCTTGGATGACTACATCATATGGAGGAGCAGACACTAGCACTTCATCCTCATGATTCACCTCTTTAGGCTCTCATTCTTCAATCAAGTCTTTGTTGTCTTCAGTGGAATCATGGGATAATTATTTCTCCTCTCTAAGGGGTTGGTAACCTTCTTCACAAATATCTTCTTTCCTTATGTCATGGGATCGTTGGAACAACATGTTATGACCTTGTCCAATGCCCCATTTGTTCAGGAAAGTGTCTTCAAATTGTTCCATGGTCTTGATGTTTTTATTAGGGAGACCATCATACCATATTTTTGTAGTGTCATGAAGAGTGGATGAGAAGAGTTTCATTACCAAATCCTCAGTGTCATCATCTATAAGATTAAGTTGAAAGAAGGATCAAAAATTTATCATGTGTTCTTCGGTAGTAGTCTCGTCATTATCGAAAAATTTGGGCAGCCATTTCTTTTTGTACTCAGGAAGCATCCTTCGAGGGTATCTTGGGATTTTACTCATGTCCAAGGGTTTGAAAACATCACCTAGATCCCATCTCGGAGAAGCCATGGGTAAAAATGTTGGTTGTTATAGTGACGTTCGATATGGGTTGTCAGCAATAAAGTCACCAGATAACCCTTCTAGGATTATCAAAGAAAATCGTCAGGTAAGCTTGCAATACAAGGGCTTCGAGGTAAGCTTACCAAAGATATTTCGTTGAGGAAAACTGACTTGATTGTCCCCGACAACAACACCAAAATGTTATCGCACGATTTGTACTTGTGCAAAGCCCACCACAAGTACCCCAAACCTTGCGTAACTAAAGGATATCCTACCATTGTCACCTTAGTAAGATATCCCCACATTTTAGTGATGATGGAGGTCCACCACAGGGGAGGCTTCCCTGGTGACCACAAGGGATCAAAGTAGCAAGTATTTTAGCCAATCCTACCACCCCCACTCTTGATCACCTAAGTCAAAAGTCTATGTTTGTGAAATTGACGAGGTAGAAGATGTTCCGGGTACCAACCTGGAACAAGAACAAATTACAGCATTTGTATGATGATTTCCAAGTACCAATATGTAATTTACAACTCAAAAGACAATAAAAAAATGAATTTTATTATGTCTGGTACAAAATTGCAGCAAAACAACAATTTATAACAACAATTATAGTTTTGTAACAACAACAAGTAAAAGGGATCAGAATTGCATGAATTAACAAGAAAAGCTTAGCACATGTCCAATAGATCAATACCCAATTATACCAAGCAATTTATGAGTATGTTAGTGTGTTGTTAGAATGATGTATGCAACAAACTAGAGTGAATTATATGGCTGTAGAATTTTTTTGCAACAACAGCAATAAAATTAGTGAATTAGCTTAGGTTAGATTTAGCAAAGTTAGTAAAAACCTTAGAGAATAAGAACAAAGAGTTGTTTGATCACTTTGTTTACAAGAGTGCAAGTAGATTAGTGCCTTTAGGTCTATGGAGTCCTTTATAACATCAATGCAAATTTGTTTTGAAGAATGATAATAGCAATATATAAGAGGTGGGGTTTGAAATCCAAGGTGCTAGCACGTTAGGGCCTTATATTTCAAGCCTTAAAGAGAAGGGTTGTTAGAGTGAAAACACTTTTGGGATATAGAAACCTTTACTCCCTTATTAAGTTCTTGAAATAGATAATAATCAAGAGTCAAGATCAAACTCCTAAAGTCCTAGCACTTTATGGCTTCAGGAGTTTAACCTAGGTAGGATTTCCTTCACAATTTATGGATGAAATTAACCTTGTGAGAGGAGGAAGAACTTATGCTCCTCTCTTAGGGTTTAGTCAAGCAAAGAAATCTTCAATATGAACAAGTAAATTCAGAATAAATCATTTAATAACATGAAATTGTGGAAATTTAATTACTTCACCAAGACATGACAAGCACCAAACCCTAATTGCGGAAAATTCCTCCAAAAATCAGCAAATAGTCATCCACACTTGTCCTCCACAAGATAGTGCATGAGTAAAAGAGACCAATAACCCCAAAATAACCAAAATTTCAGAAGTGTCTCTCACTTGTGTTAGAAAGAATGTGATGTTTAAATGATTCTTGGCTCGCCATATTTATATGGTAAATCCTAGCCATGAAAAGACTCCAACGAAAATTCATGTCTATACACAATTGGGCCAACTTCTTAATTTTCCTTTTTAATTTACAAAAAAAATAAAAATTACATAAGATAAAACCCTAAAAAGGGTGACGTCATGCCCCTTTAAGGTGACTTTGAGCTCTAAGATGTGACATCTAGGCTGGAAATGTGGAACGTTGGGCCTCTAAAGGCCATGTGTCACTCTCCCATATGCCAAGGTCAATGCCAAATGTCTCTTCCCATCAAATCAACATGTGAGTCATCAAACCCTACCCTCTAGATGACATCAAGGGATAGAAGGTTGGTGTATATGCCTTCAAAGTTCATCATCTAAGTGGAAAAGGGTGGATTATCATCATCTAGTCATGTTAAGATTCCTCCAAAGACAACATCCTCCATCATCAAGGTGAAACGCTCATCATCAAAGGGTTTCCCAGATGTGGGTTCTAGCATCCATCCTGTGGGAAAGGTCAAGCAAAGACAAAAAATCACACCCTCCAAGGGTCCACAAGTCACATGAATCATTCCAAGTAAACCACATATAATAAGAGAACTACCCAAACATGTACATCAAACCCCCCTTTTCAAATTAACAAATGCTAAAAGACCTTATAAAATTTTCCTAATTTAGGTATGGGAGGGATATCAAGGTGCCCTATTGGGTTAACCAATCCCCAATTCAAGGAATGTTTCCTAGGGAGAAACTATATAAGCCATGTAATGAGTGTGAGGTGGCTTTGGCGGAATACTTATAGGCACGGTGTTCTTGACATACAAGGGTTCATACTGTATCATTTATGGGTGCCTTTGTAGAGGGTATGTTGTCCTTTGTCCACGATGCAACATTTTTTCAAGCCCTTTTATTTCCATTAATTGATTAAGGTCCAAAACATTGATTACTATGTGCAATGGAAATTAAAGAGTACTACAATGTCACTTGAAGCTAGAAACACATAGAGTGCCATATGCAATGAAAGTAAGGGACACCACAAAATGCATTTCGCCAGCAAGCGAGACATTTATTAATACATAATTTCTTTTGCAGGTCCTTCATTTTTTTGGAGAAGAGTTTCATTGTTCTAAGGACCTTAGGGTGATCATATAGAAGGATAATGATTGTATTTTAACTTTTCCCAGCTACAAACCTATGGGCCTTTAGTCCCTTCTTCCCATGAAATGAGGTACAATCCCTTCTTGGGGCAATGGACCAGGAAACCCAAAAGATGAGAAAATGAAGGGGAACAAGCATGGAAGGTGGTAAGTATGGATGGAATGGTATGATGAACCTTCAAGGAACTACCCAGTAGAAACCCTTATCCTGAGGGTGACCAACTTGCCGGGACACAATGACAACCACCAAGGTGAAATTAGGAAAATGGTATAATTTCCAAGAAAACGTTTCATAATGAAGAAAGGATTCTTTGCAACATGTTCAAATGATTCTAATATTAAAGTGACACTTACCATGACCCCATACTCATTACCTAATGAAGAAAGACTCATTGTCTTCTGTGACCAAGTTGATGTAGTGGATGTTTCTCTGTTGTTGGCAAGGAATAGTGATGAGCAAGAATAGGAGGGACCATGTGGGCTCTGTTGCTCAATCCAAATCTCAACACTTCATGTTTGCTACATATGGGCCTCGAGACATTATATCTTTGGCTACCCCTATCCTGGGGGGTAACAGGCTAGATTTATCAATTTTTGGTGTTATCGAGTGAAAGAAGGTTTCATCCTTGAGTTTGTGATTCAATGCAGTAAATCCTTCAGCAGTGCTAAAATAAAATTTGTAGTCGGACCTAAAAGGATATTATTGAAAGAAGTCTCTTGTGGATAAATATGTTGTTCATGGACAAGGGATTGATGTGCATGGATCCTGATAGGATGGATGATTAAACTCCCCCATGCAAAATTGGGTTGGAAAGAAGGGGGGAAAGAAAATATGAATGAAAGAGTGGATCCAACAGAAGGGATCTAAAAGAAGATGAGATGAGGTGAGAAGAGAATGGATATGGAAGAGCATAGGAAAAAAAGAGTCAAGGGATATGCAAGAAGAACCAAGCTAAGTAGGTGAGTTGAGGAGAGAAGCAAAGAAAAGAAGGAAATGGGTGAAAAATGAGTGGTAAGATCCAAGATTAAGAGAAAAAAATTGCATTAGAAGGGTGTGAAAAAGAAATATATGTTCCAGAGAAGCACAGAAGAAGAGAGGTAATCAAAGAGATGTGACCCTATGGATGTGGTATCAAGAGAGGATACCAGAAGTAGTGGGACTAGGATTGATCCCCTTGACTATTAAGACATGTAGTCACATCAAAGGAAGACGAGGCACAGAGAAGTAGCGTCGACTTAGCAGATGATAGTGATGGAGCCCTTCGAGAAGGATTTAAGGCATTAGTGATTATAAATAGGCTTTCATGGATGGAGATAGTGAGCTCTTTTCTATCCCTCACCAAAAAAGATGAGAGAGTATGGAGGAACCTCCTGATTGAAGCACACCCCTTGCGCATTTTTCATCGAGAAGAAAGAACCAAAGGTAGTGTAGAGCTGAGATAAGTAGAAGAAGAGAGATTAGAAGAAAGGGAAGGATAAGATAGTAGAGGAGCCGAAGTTAGCAATACTTCGCAAGAAAAAGTGTCAATATCAGCAACAATAAGTAATAGTCATTCAAGAAGACAGAATTCTAGATTGAGTATAGTGAACCAATATTCAATCCTCGGGCTTCCTGAATTTCATGGGACGGGAAGAGATGATGCAGAACAACACTGGTTCATGTGTGAAGCTATATGGTCTATGAAGAGAATCACAAATGAGCCATCCAAGATTGTGGAACTAGAGACCACATTCAGAGACATAACTCTGACATGGTACATGAAGTACAAAACTACCACGTTGGTGTGACAAGAAAGGTCCCTAACGGAGATAAAGAGAGACCTAATTAGTGGATTTAGGAATCCTAAGTTGGAATCACAGTGTATAACTGAGATCAAAGAGATCAAGCAACAATTTGGATAAAGTGTGTGGGATTATGAGCAACTATTCAAGATTTTGTTGGATAGACTAACGTTTCAAATACAAGATGTACAACATAGAGAATGGTTTATTGCAAGACTCCTACCCCAAATTCAAGTCCCTCTCACCCAGCAGAGAGTAACAACCCAAGAATAGGCTAGGTAAATTGCAATGCACTTAGATTCTACGCCAAGAGGTGGGGAGATGTCAACAAAGCTTGTGCAGGTACAATCTTAGATGGAAAACCTCACAATGCAACTACAAGATATGGAAAAAGCTAAGTTGGTGTGCGGAAATGTTTGGTGTACCCTGTGCTACATAGATTTTTGGTGTACCCTATTCTGCATAGAAGTTCACCATAGAAATGAGTGTCCTATGCTTGGAAGTTATATGGCGACGGTCACGCCGAACCCAATTCCAACTGGACCACAAACCGAGTGGTGTGAGATTTGTAGACAATGGGGTCAAATACCCCCTAGTTTCCCAACACTACAAAAGTATCAGAAGACTACACACACTCCATTCTGTGAGCTTTACAAATTCATGGGACATGATGTGAACAATCGTTGACCATTGCATATGCTACAAGAACACACCGTAGATGCTTTCCGAGTCCAATAAGAACATAAGTGTGGAGACCACGGAGGCTTTGACATAGGAGGCTACCAAGGAGGCCAGTGACGAGGATATGGAAGAGGAAGAAGATATGGTAGTGGTTGGGGAAGACCACCTACTTGTTTTAATTATGGAAAACTATACCACTTGTCTTGAATCTATACCAATCTACACACACTCTATGAATATTTCCACAACACATACCATGCCATGGAGGATTTCCCAGAGATATTTTCCAAGTGGGAAGAGAAGAAGGGACACTACAATATTGTGATTTCTAAGATGCACAGAGGTCAGGAGCCGAAAGAAGAAGTGGACGTGGTGGTAACCCGAGGAGGAATTTGTATGGGAGCCGCCTAGAATGAGGATAAAGTTTAAGTCAAAATGTAGAAGGAAAGATAAAAATAAAAAAGCACAAACACCTCTTAAGTTTGATGCTGCGCAAGAAAATAAATTCATGTGTGATGCACAAAGAGCCCTAGAAGAGAACACACACGAAGAACTGAAGCACATAGCATAGAGGGAACTCAAAGAATCATGGGCGCGTGAAGAATTGCAGCGGGTGATAGAAGATACATGTAGGCATGAAGAAGTTAAACGTGCATATCCAAAGTCACTAGAAGAGGAATCCATGCGCAAAGAGTTACGATGCACAACGCAACACTTATTCCAACACTAAATCAAAAAAACAAGTAACTTCTTACGGAAGGAAGTGCACAAGGAGAGAATTTAAATGACAGATGAGATCGAAATCTATGAGATGGAGGGTGTCATGTTGGACCTAGGATCCGATGTGAACATATTGTTGACGAATTCATGGGATTTGATGGGTAAAACAACCTTGGTGTGGTCCTCGATTCAACTCAAGCTTGCCAACCAATAAAAAAATTATCTGATTGGAAGGTTGGAGAAAGTAGAAGTGAATATGGATGGGGTGAAGACTAACATAGACTTCAAGATGATTGATATCAAGGATGACTCGGACCCCCATCCATCTCTACTTGGAATTGACTATCCATTCAACAACAATGTCGTAGTAAACCTAAAGCAACGATAGATGTCCTTTGAGATAGACACCTTGCGCATTATTGTGTCGTTGGATCCAAAAAAGGGTGACAGGGATAATGATCCCATGAATGAAGATGCACAAATTTCCATCATATAAAACATTTACAACATTACAACGTGCAAGGACAATGTTGTGAATCCAATAGTCGATGGGGAACTGAGCTAGAAAAGAGTTCACTCCTAGGACACAAATTCGGAGGACAATGTGGAAAGATGATAGAATAAGTTGTATGACATATCAACCCGTACATATGCATGAATCACCAAAGCAGTGCGTTGGATCGTATCATAGTTGTGTGACCTATCGAAGTTTAAGGTTACAGACCCGATAGAAAACTTTTTGGTACAAATGACACAGTTGTTTCTTGAGACCCAAAGGATATAGGCCATGGGGGCAAAAGTCATAGGAACACCTGCGCACTAGTGGGCGATGGACCGTGTAGATCTACAGGAATGTGTGTAGGTGGTGGAATGTATTAAGGTCAAATTCAAATCCATGGCAAAGTCTAAATTAAGGAATCGATGCAAAAAAACACTTAATAACACCACCCAAAAATTACCTATGCACACCCTACACAATTGGCAAACTCCAAACCATCGGATAAGCTGTGTCTGCAAAATTTTGAACCATTCCAAGGTTTGTACACTGGTCTAGTTGGCATGGTACAATCAACAAAACCTAATGAAAATCCATCGAAAGGGTTGATAACAGAATTCGACGGAAGAAGCATCACAACTCGCTAGGGTGGAATGCATTGTGGTGACATACCCTACACAAAATTAGAATAGGGATTAAATAGATTAGGCATAATAGAGGTGATAAGTAGGCAAATTAGACCAGTTGACACAATAAAGTGGGATGACACAAGTTGTACCCTAGAATGTACTATGAATATTCGAATGATATTAAGGTATAAATGATTGAGTACAAACCAAAAGATACAATTGGATACCAGAATGCAGGTAGATACGATGGAGGAGAGAGAGGTCATTAGTGCTTGCACAAGGTGATGATCATTCAGGGAACTGAAATCAGTTATGGCAATAATTCCCCATGGCGCATGATAGTTATGGTAGGAATGCATACTACATGCCAACATTAACAATGGATACAAACCTTGTGAGACAACTCAACGGTCGGGTAGCATGGGGGGAAGTCACCCACCAAGTATTTAACGTTCAAAGGATCTACTCTCCCTCACTATTTTCGCAAAGTAGGTAGAATATAGAGCCAATAGCTAACTGAAAATGACAAGAGTACTGAGAGCATTACCATTTGAGAAATCCATGTCAAACATCCAACACAAGTACCCCTCCCAAGTCACGGTTACCACAGTGAGAGTAAAACGGATCTCTCGAGTAGGGGATGGCAGAACAACAAACTAGAGGTGTCAAGCAATCAACAAGGATAGTGGTTTTCTCTGACTAATCAAAATCACAACAGAAATTCTAGGCAACAAAAGATGAATACATTCCCAAGAAATAAATACCGACCAATGTAAGTATTAGAGGCCCTCTGCTAGGGAGGGTTCCCCAACTAAAATATGCAAACTTCTTCATACATTATGAGAACCAATTCTCGGAACTGGGATTTGACACATATGCATAAGTGATTACACAGGTTGATGGCCAATAGTGAGTACTCACCAAGCAATGGGTAAATCCCCTCAAGCTATCAAGGATGATGTATTTATTGGATTTCCCACATTTAGAATGTAGCTAAACCATCAACTCATGCATACAATTCTTACTTAGCCATTTGCATGGAGGGCCCCACAAGGAGGTGTACAAGAAGTATGTTACACACATATGATCAAGAGTAGTGGAAATAGTAGAAATAAATGATGACAGAGTTCAAATCACCACCCAGCTACTTGCATGAAATTGTGCAAGTATCGCAAGGATGAGTGCCCACTGGGAGTAGTTTTCATTGCAGAGCACTACGTCAATGGAGTTAGGATGGATTAGGTATGATAGTTACTAAATGAATTTGTACAGGATTTCTTGGAAGCACAATATTTTGACAGGGAGTTTCACTACAGTTGGGTGTTACTCCTTTTAGCCATGATAGTGTGGAAGTCACCACCAAACCACAAGTATGACACATAGGTCTCACCATCCTTCCATGCACAAAAAATCCTAGAGTTGTAATACATTAAGGATAGGGTGATCTAGGCAGAAAACAACACCTCATTCAAGTTATGGTTTACAGAGATGATCCGAGCGACTACATAAGGACTCTTCATATCACAGAGCATCTTGGACAGGTATGAGGCCTACCTCCTATTTGACTCTACTTTCCATAATGTTTTCAACACGCGTAGATCTGAAGGATGGAACCAGCAACCTCCTATTTGACTCTACTTTCCATAATGTTTTCAACGCGCGTAGATCTGAAGGATGGAACCAGCATTCTCCCCTTCTGCATCAACAAGGAGGATATTTAGCAGATCATTACAAAGTGGCCACTCGCACTCTGACCCACACCAGACAATGAGGTTAAGGAATTAGAGACAAGGAAAAATAAAAGGTAGGAGTAGGAAAGGAAAGAGAAATCCCAACAGGAGGGTAAGGAACAGGTGGAATTGAAGCAATGAGTTGAGACAACCCAAGGAAAGGGAAAAAGATCAGCAAAATAGAAAACACACACAGATGCATCCAGGGAAGGGGATCAAATGAAAGAAGACATAGGAAACCCCAGAAAAGACTCCACCTACAAAGAAGCAATGTGCACCGTTTAAGTTAAGTCCAAGTTTCAAGTCTAGGGAACAAGAATGCACGCCAACTTCGTCGCAGTAGACCAACAATGTTTCCATTGAAAAGGAATTTCCCCCGCACTTCATCGTGCACAGGGTGGTACCTAATCAGAGCAGAGAAAAGGATATCGACACCAACATGCCAATACAAGAGCCAAGGCAGACTTTCACACCAATACCTAGAATCATCATGGAGATCCAGGCCAATTTGGTCATGCAACAGATATTGAATAAAGAGTCATTTTAAAATTTGTATGAACTTTGGTGTCAACTAGATCTTTCTCCAACAAATGGGTCCACATCCCAAGAATAACATATGACAGAAAGCATGACTGGTGCAACATCTTTTCACATCAATACGCAGAGGATAGTGTTGTGTTTCATCCCATTGGCTATCAAAACCATTGAGCCATCTGCTACCACAGAGCCTCGTCTATTACCTTATGCAGAACTAGAATTAGCGCAGGTGCCTTCATAGGACTTACAGGCCTATATGACAGATATCATGAATGAAGTGGCAAACCAACACCTTACAGGCCTATATGACAGATATCATGAATGAAGTGGCAAACCAACACCATGTACTCAACCAGTCCTATGCAGAATTGCAGCAAAAGCATGAGCAAGAACTTGTTGCACATAGGGACACCCAAGATAAACAGAACCATGAGATTGTTTCATGTAAATAAATAGAAGTTGTGCACAAGGATATCATGACACACCACGAAGAAGAATTCATTGTGCACACCTTATTGGTCAGCGTAGTCGACAAATTTTATGCACATGTTCCCACTACAACTGACAACACTTCGGACCTCCCTGCACCATATAAACTCAGTAAAATTAAGGAGAGAGTCCAGTAACTACAGGAACATAACTTAGAGATTCAAAAAATCTAGATTGCACTCCCCAATCAAAGGAAGGGGAGTTGCAATAGAAAATTGTGGTCGTAGAAAAGGCAATCGAGCAGGGACAAGTGCATGTAGCATATTTTTTGGGGGTGGTCGACAACAGCTTCAAGCTCTGGATGCACCTCCAGAGTGCCCCCGAAATCAAGGCCATTGATGATTAGGTCCACACAACTAAGGCACATATTGAGTAGAAGAAGCAGGCCCACTACCCTCCTTTCCACTAGTGGAACGACAGGAGGCCATGATTGCAATTTCCAACCAG
>CBVK0101578381.1:0-30001 GCA_900067695.1 Picea abies | reverse complement strand
GGTTAAAAGATCATTAATTGTGCCCATTGTCAATAGGTGTACGCCTTTCAGCTTAATGATTCCACCTAACTTATTCTAGGTTTCTAAAACTAACGCATGTCTGGCTTCATCCCTTTTCTATGTCAATACAAGATATGGAGTTTACTCTTTAAAAAAACTGTCACTACTCATCTCATGGTAGTAATCTTGTGTGGAAACACTTGGGATTTGGTGACAACGAATTCCTCCAAGGATCGATTTGGATCCTACTATTTTGAGTTGGTTGCAACTAAAATAGACCAAGTTAGAATATGGATAGGAGTGAATTTAATAATCGGTTTTTTTGTGTAAATGTATTTAAATTCATGTCAACCCGTAGAGAGTGACAAGATATGAGAGAACTTGCAAGTCTATTGTAATCTCCATTATCTGAATAATAAGACAACCGATGCCTATGCTTGGTGGACGTAGCCCAACGTTTGGGTGAACTACGCGAAATCTCAGTGTTTCTTATTTGTGTGATTGTTAATTATCATATGTGAATTGTGTTTTCCGCATTTGCAATTCTGACAATTGATATCAGAGTGGCGTCGAAGATCCGTGAGAAACAGATCCAGGGTGCAAGATTGTGAATTGAATTAAGTAAAAAATCATCGACACTCCCTAGGCAGTGATAGAGGAGAGTCAACACTCTCACACTTATGAAATTGAAATTTTCTGAAAAATCATGCACCCGATCAATGCATCACAAAACTCTAACGCTCCCATCCACACTAAAGGAGCGTTGTTAGTTCACACTAGCGTTCCCCCATCCATAGTGAAGGAGCGCTAGCGCTGCCATTCAACACTGCAAGGAGCGGTCCTTTTAAGAAACATTAGTGTGATTTTTCCTTTTCAAAAAAATTAAAGGTAGGTTTTTTTTTTAAAGTGGAAAGGTATGAAAAGTTTATTATATTTAGAATTAAATACAATATGTAAAAAGGTGGAGGTTTTTTAAAAAGGTTTTATTTTTATTTTTTTTAAATAAGAGGAGAGGTTAGTAAAAGGTTTTTTAATTAAACTTTTTTATTAAACTTCATGGTGTTTATACCATTATTCCTTCACATTATTTTTTAAAGGGTCTTGGTTATTATAAGTAGTGATTTGGGCATTAGGAGATTTTTTTCTAATGACTAAGATGAAAAGTTCGAAGTTTGAAGTTGAAAAGTTCAGCAGTTAAATAAAATTTGAGCTCTCGAAGCCCAAGATGCAAGATTTACTGGTGCAACAAGGGATGCAAAAATCATTGGTAGGCAATACAAAGAAACCAACGACTATGACAAATGAAGAATGGGAAGATCTCGATGTAAAATCTCTTAGTAACATTCGCTTATGTCTCGTGGATGATGTTTTGTTTAATATAGTAGGAGAGGATACAACATTAGGCTTATAGAGCAAGTTGTAAATTCTATATATGACGAAATCCTTGACGAGCAGGATCTACTTGAAGAGACAATTTTACAATTTGTGGATGAAAGAAGCTGCAAAAATTGCTAACCATTTAAATACCTTTAATACCCTTATAGTTCAATTGACTAGTATGGAAGTTAAATTCGAAGATGAAGATAAGGCTATTACAGTATTGTGTTTGTTGCCTGAGTATTGGGATAATCTAGTCACCTCTATTAGCTTTAGCTCGATAGATGTTTAACATTATGACTCTGTTGTGGGGGCTTTGTTGACTGAGGAGATGAGGAGAAAATCTAGTCAAGAAACTTCAACTTCAGAGGTGATACTAGTGAGAGGTCGAACTAAAGAGCAGAATGAGAGAAGTTCTTCTCGATCTAAGTCAAGACGCAAAAAGTGTAAATAAAAATGTTGGTACTGTGGAAAAACGGGACATCTCATGAAAGATTGCTGGAAAAGAAAGAAATCTAAGGAAAATTCTACGAAGGAAACAAATTTGGCTGTAACAAATTCAGATATGACTGATGAAGTTTTGTCCGTTTCTAGTAATTTACAATATCAAGAAGAATAGCAGTTAGATTCAGGTGCCTCCCACCACATGTGCTCACATAGAAATTGGTTCATTTCTTACCAATATGTTGATGAGGGTGTAGTGTTTATAGGAAATGGTATTCCCTATAAAACTGTTGGGGTTGGAAATATTAGAATCAGGATGTTCGATGGTATTGTTAGGGAATTAATGGATGTTAGATGTGTACCTGAGCTTAAATCAAATTTGATTTCATTGGGAGTGTTGGATTCTTGTGGATATAAATATACAGGTCAAGGTGGAGCACTCACATTGTTAAAAGGTAGTTTAGTAATGACGAAGGCAACAAAGGTTGATAACCTTTATAAGCTGGAAGGTAATACTGAAGTGGTGTCTGAAGTGACAAATGTATGTTCTTATTTATGGTAGAAGCATCAAGGTCATAAGAGAAAGAAAGAATTGCACGTACCGGTAAGCGGTAAATCATTTCCAGACTTAAAATCTTTGTTTCCAAATTCCTTCTTTTTTTATATCTCTACAAGTTAATATGATGATGGTATAAAGGGATGTTGTGTGTGGGATCTTACTTCTCACAAGGTCATCATTTACAAATATATAGTATGTATGGAACAACCAAAAGGGTTGATTCAAGATCGCAACGGTAAATTTGTTTGCATGCTAGAAAATTCATTGTATGGCCTATTGGTACCTAGGCAAATATACAAGAGGTTGGAATCCTTCATATTGAGTCAAAATTTTTCAAAGGGTGGGAATGACTATAGAGTTTATAGTACATTCATAGTCTTGATGTTATTTGTTGATGGTATGCTCTATTCAAGCCAAAGCATGGATAAAATCAGTAAGAAAATGATTCAGGTGGACAAAACAATTTAGATGAGGGATCAAGGAGAAGCAAAACAAATTATGGGCATAATAGTACACAAAGATGGTAATGGTAAGTACTGGTTGGAGTTCAGTATGAACATTGTAAAACCAATTTTTATCCGTCTTGATTTTGATTATAAGTTTTCTTCAAGCATAGGTCATGTCTATAAAGAAGAAAAGGTTATGTCTTGTGTAAGTTCAGTAGGAGTTCTGTTGTATGTGATGAAATGGTTAAGACCATATGTTTCACATGATAATGATGTTGTCAGATACGTGACATATTTAGGGGCCGTAGTGAAATGGGTGCTCACGTTTGAGAAGCACAAATGTCACCTATAATGGTTACACTAATATAGTATGTGATAATTGTAATGTATGTTTTACAGGTGTCTTGGATAGAAGGATATCTATCACTAAATATGTCTCACAACACAGTTGTGGAAGACATGTTGGAGGTGGATTAACCCCTCAGGAAATCCAAACCCATGCAAGTCACACAGGGGAGATCATGAAACCAATTTTATTAGAGAAGTTGATGTGGTGTTTGGATTCTCTTGGCTTGTAGAAAATGCGATGAATAAAAGGAAGGAGCAAGGTATTAGGTTAATTGTTGTCAAGGTGGAGATTGTTGGGATTTGGTGACAAAAAATTCCTACAAGGATGGATTTGGATCCTACTATTATGCGTTGGTTGCAACTAAAATATACCAAGTGAGAATATAGATAGGAGTGCATTTAATAATATGTTTCTTGTGTAAATGTATTTAAATTCATGTAAATTCATAGAGGCAGACACAACAGAGTGAGAGGATATGAGAGAACTAAGTCTGTTGTAATCTCCATGATCTGAATAATAAGACAACTAATGCCTATGCTTGGTGGATGTAGCCCAATATTTGGGTTAACTACATTAAATCCCTATTTTTATTATTTGTGTGATTGTTAATTATCATATGCAAATTGTGTTTTCTGCATTTGCAATTCTAACAGAAACAACACTATTTAGAGTAAGAGAGGTGTTTGTTGAAACATTTAACACATATTTCTTTAACTGAGACAACATTATATACATGTGGTACATTTGGAAAAAAATGATTCTTATTTTATCTTGCTTGTTGTGATCTATTGGAGATGCCACTGATAACGATGTGATGGCATTATAATAGGCATTGAAGTCTTCAAGTTAAATAACTTTATGACTCTTGTTCCTCCAATCTTGGTATACTTGCGAGTCTCAAGATAAATAACATCTATTGAAACAAGTAAACGAAAACCTAGTACCTTCATTGCTTTCATAGGTTCTCGCTGACATCTTGTTGTTATGACAATGACTTAACTTTTTGTAACCTTGCTATCCACATTTACATTGAATCATTTTATTTTACCTGGGTTCTGAATCGATGAGTTGAGGTCTCTTAAAAATATTTATATATAATAATCTTCATTCAACCCTTCCATAATAATTGGTTCCATATGATTGATATAATGAAAAATTGGCAAGGATTAAAATGATTTATTTGGGGATAAATATATAATAGATTCTAATATTTGATATTAGGTTATAATAAAGTTGATTTAATGAATTAGAGGTTTGTAATTATATTTTTCTTTTGTATAAAGAGATAGATTTAAGAATTTAATATTAATTATAATTAATGTAATAAGAGACATGAGATGTGGTTATTTTTAGTTTGTAATGGTTATAATTGCAAAGAAATAGATTGAAGGGTTAAAATTTATCTAATTCTAATAGGGGACATAAGAGTAGGTCAATGGTAAGATTATTGACTTAATGGTTATCACTTGTTCTTGGTATATTAGAATAATGCACAAAGTCGCAATTCATAGATGGTGGAGATAGACACATTTTATTATGCATTGATATTTTAAGTAATGATAGAATATTTTAGTGTATGATGGAATCGTCAAGATGTTAGCATGTAATAATCATTACCTTAAAATCAAGTATAAATTAACCTATTTGTATCTTATAAATTATAATTTCTTGATGTTAGTCTATTATGTGTGAGTAAAGAAGGTTGATACAATTAATTTTTTTTTTTAAATAAAAGTGGATCCTTGTATTAATACCAACTGTAAGATTACAAAAAACTTGGAGAATTATTGGAGACAAGATTATATTTCTCTTTCACTAATTTCCCGAAGTCCAGATCCCCGAAACCTTTGGATCAGATCAATGGTCCATGATGTCCTGTAGCCAACAAGTAAGATCTTCTTCCTGAATTCGTGCTTCACGTTGTCAGAATATAATCTTTCTCTACATTTTTGAAATCCATACCCTCGAACTTGCATCAGAACGACAGTCCTTGACTTTCCTTGATCCCAAGTACGCATTTTGCAATTCTTCACTTCTCTCGATTTTGAGACTTCGTGTTTCAAGTTAACGAAGGAATGAATGTTACCTATCTTCCAATACCTGAAATTGTGAGTCCTTCGGTACTAGATCGACGGTTCATGTATCTCCGTGCTTCAACAATACAGATCCTTTTTCATGTTTCCCGACTTCACAAATTTGGAAAGAAACTACCTCCATGCTTCAGACTCCTGATTGCTGAGTTCCTGAAATCATCACGCTTCAGATCAATGGGACTAGATCGACGGTTCATATCTTCTCCCACTCCAACAGTCCAGATCATCTCTTGCGTTTCGCGACTTCCCAGCTTTGGGAAACAACTTCCTCCATGCTCCAGACTCTTGATAATTGATTTCCCGAAATCATCTGTCCATTGATGATCATCTGCATTGTTTTTTGTGGTCTCCCTCTCTCCTGTGATTCTGATCATTTTTTACTTGGAATAATTTCTAAGTAATCAAAGGTGACACCCCGTCTAGGTTAGGGTCATCTTGCTAGGAAATCTCCTTGCATTGGAGCTAGAGTTGTGAGCTTTCGGGTTGCGTGGAGTCATGGAGAATGATATGTTGCATGGAGTCAACCCCTGCATTGGCCATTATGTCCGCAACTTTGTTTTCACTTCTCCGGATGTGTGAGGGGGTTAGAGTAAGAGAGGGTCTGAGAAGTGCCTGGAAGTTGTCAAGAGAGTAAAGGAGGCACCAACTGGGAGTGATTTTCCCTGGATCTCTTCCATTCGGGATTTTTGTTGCCAAGTCTATTATGATTTTGGAGTCTCCTTCAATGATAAAATAGGTTAGGTTTTTATCTAGAGCCATTTTCACCCCTTTGATAAGACCCCAAATGTCTTTTGAATTGTTGGTGTCACATCCAAGATTTTCTGCAACGAGGCTTTGAATTTGGCCCAAGCTGTTTCTTATGACCACTCCATAGCCTAAGTGTCTTGGATTTCCTTTTGATGCTCCATCAAATTTGACTTTATGGAATCCAAGCGAGGGGGGGAGCCACTTAGTGTAACTGGGGAATTTTGAATTTAGGTGGGGCTGCTAAGGAGGGGTGGAGTGTGCAAGTGAGAAGACCCATGAGTTGAGGAGCGAGAGCTCATATGGGTCAGTGGGGTAGTCTTCCTTGGTCCACAAATGAAGCTGAAGAGTTTCTTGGAGATGCAAGAGGATTGTGTTCCAGAGGTGGGTGGGAGGAGAGGGATGGGAATGGAAGATTCTTTTGTTCCTCTCTTTCCATAGTTTCCAAACTATGAAGCCTGGTAAGAGTTGTCAAGTTCTGCTCAGGATAGGAATTTTGAAGGAGCTGGAAAAACAATCCCTAATGGTGCTTATGATGTTGTTTTTAACTCATTTGGTTCTTCTCATGAGCTAAGTGGCCTAGTTCTAGATGTTCTCACTGAGTGGATAGTTTTTTAGGAGGTGCTACATGGTTTCTTCTTGGAGGTGGCAGAGATGGAAAATCGAGGGGCCAATGAAACCTCGTCTTTGAAGATTTTCCCAAGTTAAGATCTTATTCTGAAGTAAAATCCAGAGGAATGTTAGAGATTTTGGGCCAAAGTTTTGATTTCCATATGGTTGTCCAGATGCTGTCTTTTTGAAGATTATGGAATTTCTCCTAAAAAGTGTATCCCTCCTTGAGAATGAAGCTTCCATGAGGTTTGTATCCCCATATGATAATGTCTTGGTATACGATTTTTCGGATTTACCTTTGAGATGTTGCTTGTTTCTAGTGCGAAAGATCACATTCCATTGCCACTTGAAGCTCCTGATGGGTAGATTTTCATCTTCACCAAGGAGAGATCATGGGGGTATCTGTCCACAAATATTCCACTTTGAGAGTGGCAAGAGCTTGAATGTGATTTTCATAGGATTGTAGATTTTATTCTAGTTGTAGGGGTGGCATTTTCTTCCATGAATCCGTCCAGAATAGAGAATTATAGCCATTGCAAACTTCCCAAAAAGCATGTTCCTGTATGAGTGGCCGATTTTTCCAGGCCGCATTGCAGATGTTGGAGCCTTGAATTTTTTCCTGCATTCTTATAATATGGTTATGATGTGTATTTGGGGCATATTTTCATTTCCAGAGTTTTTCCAAGATATCAGCTGGATATTTGAGCCATCTCCACCAAATTCTTTCTCCCATGGTGTTATTTAATTTTCTAGGGTCTCGGATGCCTAGACCACCTAAATATTTGGGCTTGCAAACTTTGTCCCAGCTGACTAGGGCCCATTTTTTGTTCGGGTTATGTCCATGCCATAGAAAGTTTCTTTGCATATTCCTTATTTTCTTTATGACCGATTGGAGGGTAGCTAGGGCTGAGAAGAGGTAAGCAAGGATGTCATGAAGGACTAACTTTAAGAGGACCATTATGGATGGAAATCTTAGGGAACGAAAGGTCCAATTGCTGAGACAAATTGAAATGGAGAGTAGGAGAGAGTCCTAGGAGATGTTTCCGGCTGTTGAGTCAGAGAGAGGGAGTCCCAGGTAATGAGAAGGCAAAGTATGGACAATGGTATTCAGAAGTTGAGAAAGGTGTTGTTGGACTTCTTTAGAAGTATTAAAAATGAAGAGCTATGACTTGGAGAGATTAAAGGTGATGTCAGAGGCTTCACTGAAATTTGAGAGGATGAAGCTTAGTTTATTTACTTCTTTCATAGTGCGAGTGTTCATTAGCATCGTGTCAATGAAAAATAGGCTGTGGGAGGCTGTCAGTTGTAAACCATGAATAGGGAGGCCTTGGAGGGAACCATTTTGAATTGAAGCCTTGATATAACATCCTAGGTCCTCAACGATTATGACAAATAGGAAAGGGGAGAGAGGGTCGTCTTGCCTTATTCCTCTTGTGGGCGAGAAGGGTTGAGAGGGGACTCCATTGATGAGGATTGAGAAAATGGTTGATGAAGTGAGGTTCATTATCTAAGAGATCCAATCCTTATTGAAACCGAAATCCGATAGAAGAGCTCTCATGTAATGCTAGCTTAGTTTGTCAAAATCTTTTGAAAGGTCAAGTTTTAGAAGAATACCTAGAGTGAGGGTGATTTTAAGAGAATGAATGATTTCATGACAAGTATGATGCTATCCATGATTTTCCTTCCTTCGACGTATCCTAATTGCTCCTTGGAAACGATGAAGGGGAGTATTGGCTTGAGTCTTAGAGCTATGACCTCGGAGATGATCTTCTAGTTCACATTGCAGAGTGCTATGGGTATGCAATTATTTGGGTTTGTTACTCTTTCCTCTTACGGTATTACAATGAGGAAAGTGGCATTTAGTGTTGGACAAAATTTTCCTGAGTTGTGTGATTCCTGCAGCAGCTACCACACTTATTCCCTTAGCATTGGCCAACAACAGTGAAAGAAGTTTGTGGTCAAGCTATCTAGGCCTAGAGCATTGCCTAAGGGTAAATCCTAAATACCCTCATCCACTTCTACTTGCGTTATTAATGTCATTATATCCTCATTCTATTCCTCGGTGATAATAGCTGGGATATTTTGGGTTACCCATTCTATTGTTGAGGTTCATTCCACCTTTGGTTGTGAGAGGAGATCCTTGTAGAAGTCTAACAACTCGTGCAATATTTCCTGGTGAGTGAGAAAGGTGTTTCCTTGAGGGTCTTCCAGCTTCGTAATGCGATTTATGTGGCATGTGTGGATCATGGATATGTAGAATAATTTTGTGTTTTTCTCTCCCTTGTTGAGCCATTGAACTCGAGATTTTTGTCTAACTAGGATTTATTCATGCTTGTAACTTTCCTCCAGTTTCCTTTTGATTTCATTCTCCTCCTATTGTTGAGTGATATTGTTTCCTGAGTGAATGTTTTGTCTCTGAAGTTCCTCTAGTTTTTGCTCCAGCATTTTCCTTTCCTAGAAGATGTTAACGAAGACCTCTTTGTTCCATTTATGCACCTGTTGTTTAAAGTGTTTCATATCTTTCTCAAAACAATACATTTTTGAGCCCCTATGTATTTCTATTGTGCTCCACTAGTTACAGGCTAGCTCCTGCAAGTCTAGATGGGAGAGCCAAAACTTTTCAAATTTTAAGGGTTTTAACTTGGGGGTGGCGATGGTGTCAACCCATAGTTGAACTGACCAGTGGTCCGAGCCTGCCTTCAGGAGGATGTTGGAATCTACAAGGGGGCCTTCAAAAAGGAGAGTTTCTGAAATGAGAAAGTGATCTAGCCTGAAATCTATTTGTTGGTGACCTGATATTTTGTTGGTCTAGGTGTAGGTACCATTTCCATTCTCTATGTCTTCTAGTCGAAGATTCTCTATGAGTTCCTATAATTTTATGCTATCCTACTCCAGGCACCTCCCCCCCTCTTTTCTCCTCTAGCATGAGAATCATGTTGAATTATCCCCCAATGATCCATCACTTGTTCTCAACAAGAGATAATAGGTAAGACAGGCTTTGGAGAAAGAGGTCTTTGTCTTGGCTCTGTAGTGCGTTGTGATGGTACTTGGAGTGGAGAAGCCTTGATCCAGGATGACTGTAATAAGATTACAAAGTATTCTAAGGCATCCTAAAGCCCCTTTAAAGTCTGTATGATAGGATTCAATGTTGATTTAGCATCTCTTAAGGATGTCTTCTGTAGTTTTCCCTATAGATTTTGTCTCTTGTATCAAGAGTATATTAGGGTATTCCATTTTGATGCAATTTCTGAGAATCCTTTGCTTGAATCTTCCATTTAGGCCTTTGATACTCCAGGTGAGGATATTCATAGTTAAAAGTTTGGTGGGTGGGAGAAGGAGCTCTCTGAGAGCCTCCGAATATGTCCCAAGTTGATCATATAGTTTCTTACCTCCTTTGTTAGCTGATGAGCCGATTTTCTGCCCCATCACTTGTTTTCTTTTGGGTGTTTTCTTGGATATTGGTTTAGTTCTGTGTTGATCCCCAACCTGGATGTAGCCCATGATGATGAGTCCAAAAATACTTTGTGAACTTTTTTGAGTTGGTCCTCTAGTAAGGTTTGGAGATCCTTCCTATTGAGTGCCTCTTCTAATCTGTCTAGGTCGATTTTTGCTAGGTCCTGCTCATCCATTTCCATGAGTGTGTCTTCCTCTCTTATTGCTTCTTTTCTTGAGACTGAGTGAGTTTATGGATCTTCTTGATTCGATGGGGTTTGATACTCTTGTGATGACAGATATTCCTTATGCTTGATGGGATCTTTCCCCACAAACTTGTGGGGTTTTTCCACCTCTTCTACCTCTGGAAGGTGGTTGAGAGCTTCAATTGAATTATTATTTGGGTTATTTCTTCTGTTGATGGTTTTGGTCTTCTTCTATTCTTGTATCCTTCATTTTTGAACCTAGGTAAATCCTTCCTTTGGTTTCTCTTCAACTATCTTCTTAGGGGGGCATTGAGAGGGCATTCTATGAAAAGGTGTCCATGTTCATGTGATTTTCAATATTTGAAAGGGATGTGTTCATAGTCTATGGTTTGGGCCCATTATTTGTCATGAAATTATAGGGTAACTGTGCCTGGTAGAGCTTTAGATATGTTCATATAGACACATATCCTTGCATAAGAGGTTTATTTTCTTTGTTTGGTAGCTTTAGAAGATTTGGCATATTTACCCAGGGTGTTGCCTATGCCTAGTAATATTTCCTATAGCCAGAACTCTTGAGGTAGGGAATAAAGATGAATCCATACTAGTGCATATGAGAATTTTTCATTTTCTAGGCAGAAGCGGTCTTTCCAGAAATGAAGGTAAAGGCGAGACGAGTTGTAGAAATATGACCCCCCTTCAAAGATATTGTCCTTGTCCTCCATATTGTAGAATATTACTATAAATAATCCTTTGAATCTAAGTTGGAGCTCATAGTCTCCCTTGGGGTTCCACCACGCCTTGATCCAGCAAGCTAGGTCCTTTTCTGAGGGCCAGAGACCTAGGAATTTTTCTATGAGGGCATGGTCTCTCATGAACTATATATGCTCACCTATCCTTTTTGTTTTGATGACGTACCTGGGTGCAACCAGGGCTTGGAGGATTCATTTGTCGGGTATCTAGGCCTAAGCTTCTTTTGGATGTGAGGACTCAATATCCATGTTTGATTCTTTGATTACATCCATTTCTTGTTACAATTATTAGTCTCATGAGTGAAATGGAAGCTCGAATTACGAACGACATGCTCATGAGTTCTACGGATAATTTACGACAATGTTACCATAAGAGGGGGATTTCGTCCCCCTTCTATTTCCATTCTTCTGTGGCGGTCAGTTCCAGGGAGAAGAGGCTATCAACGCATATAGAGGAGGTCAGAATTGGTCAGGGTGGGGAGGAAGTTGGAGCATGTAAACCCTAAACCTTGCAAAGCTCTCCATTGGTTGATCTTGCAAGCACATCCCAGGTTGATAAAATTACTTAAGAAATAAAACAACTTAATAATTCTTTAAGTGTTATACTTATGCAACAATGTATCAAATTTTATTCTACTGTTATCACTATTAATAATGTTCATAGTTGAATTTATCAACTTATCTTAATTGTACCAAGAGAGATGTTACATATGGTATCAGAGTGAGGCTCCACTATGTGGCACTAGACCCGTTACAACTTCCAATTCTTATTTTTAAATAAAAATGAAATACTAATATAATTTGAACTTGTTTCATGGAAGGTATCATGGTTAGAAGACAAAGAATGAATAGACATTGGGTTGCGGGAGGAAGAGGAATGTCTCCTCGAAGTACATCAACACTCGAGGGATCTTCTCCACAGGGACGAGAACAAACGAAAAATTAAAAAAAAAATGTTTTATATGTTTTAATATTATATATTTTTAATTTGATTTTTTGCTTTTTCTATGTTTCATTTCTTTTATATATCTTTTTAATTTTTTTAAATTAATCGATTTTAAATCTGTTTATTTTATTTAAAAGAATTTTGTTAGTTAAAAGGAAATTTGTTTTTCATGTATATTTTTAACACTTTTTAAAATATTTTTTTATGTTTCATTTCTTTTATATATATTTTGTATTTTTTTGAAATTTGTTTTTTTTAATTAATGGATTTTAAATCTGTTTATCTTATTTAGAAGAATTTTGTTAGTTAAAAATAAATTTGTTTTTCATGTATGTTTTTAACACTTTCAAAAATGATTTTTTTTTTTTTTTACGACCTTTTTTTGAATTATTTATTTTTATTTTTTTATTTAAAATGTTTTTTTTTTTTTTTTTTTAAATATATTTTTTTGGTTTGACTATTTTTTTTTCTCTTTTTGCTTTAATTTATTTTCAATATTTTTCACTTTTACAATTTTGTTTGCAATAGTGTCAAGTTTTTTGGCCATAGTTTTTAAAATGTTAAAAGTTTAAGCCCCACCTAAAAGTGAGGTGTTAATGGTAATGTTTCTTTTCGATTACATGGTGGATTTAAGATTTTAATTTGAAGGGTATTAGTTGTTAAGATCATAATTTCAAAAAACTTACAATTTAATCTCTAGAAAAACTCGGGGTTGATGCTAGGAGCAACAAATTCGAATTGAGGGTCGATTTTAATGTTTTGGTTGCAATGGTATTGACTTCCAAGTCCGTAGGTTTCAAAGAAGTCATACTTTTAACCTCAAAAATAAAAATGGTGCTACTATGTTGATGGATGTAACATCTTGCTCTTGTGCGCACTAAGAGAACTTATACTTGAGGGAACTTGCTTGCAAGTGATCTAGATTATAATACTTTCGGTCCTTCGATTATGATTATGAGACATTATGGATTGATGATATGTTATTTTTGTGTATTCACATAGACATGTGCTATTGACTGGGTTTTCTTGAGTGTGCAGGACTTTGGACCTCGAGGATGCAGAGGCATCGATGAAACCCCTTAGAGTCTGGATCGAGTAAGGAGTGAAATATTAGGGTTTGATTGTCGTTGATATTACATATGTACACATGATTAGATGTTATGAGGATTGCTTATTATTGCTGACATGATTCATTGATGATGTAGGATGACGATATCTTGCCGACTAGACTCACATGTGGAGTAGAGGGGTCACGCATGACAACTAGAGACTTTGAGGGAGAGTTGTGGACAGTAGCCCTACCACAGGCTACTACCACTCTCGTTGTGGCTCGAACTGTAGGTTAACTATTACCTAGTTCGAGAAGACCCACAATGTCGTGAGGGTAAACTGCGATAGTTGCTCACGATGATTCTAAGGGGCCCTTAGTCTCGCACAAGCTCACCTAGTGGAGTATTGACTCCAGGCATTTTTTATGTCTACCAAGTTAGTCAAGAGGTGAGTGGGACCCTTCGAGCACGTAGTGCATCTTGAAGGGCACGTTGTGCAAGGAAAATAGAAAGAGGTGAGTGGCACCCTTGGAGGACGTAGTACATCCTAAAGGGCACATTAGGCAAGGAAAACAGAAAGAGGCGAATGGCACCCTTAGAGAACCTAGTGTGTCGTGAAGGGCATTTCACATTTTTAACTGGTAAGTGAATAAACCTAGACGACCTTAAAATGAATGATGTGATAAGTAAGCTTTAAAAACAATTTTCCCTAATTAAAATGTCGTCGAGCCTAGTGAAATTAAAATCTAGGTCTTAGTAACACATGTGGTCAAAAATAATAATCATAATTAAATATGTAACAAGAAGGGGGTAAGAAATTCAGTTAAATTATTAAAATCAAATTATAATAGGGTATTAAAAGTTTAAAAGGGAAGTGATTGTTTTATCTACATATGCCAATTTAATTTTTAATTAAAAAGAAAAAGGGGTAAATGGTTGTTTTTCTACACTTGCTAAATTGATTTTTATTTAAAAAGGGAAAAGAGGGAAACTTAAAAGAAATAGGAAACTAAAGGGAAAAGGGGAAACATAAAGAAAAAGTCGAATGTCTAACTTAGTAAGGAATCTCTACTTCGGAACTTGCTATTTTTGAACTCAACTAGGAATTAAGTAAGGTGTGTCTCATTTAAGAAGTGTAAAGGAATTTTGGGACACCTAGGAGCATTTTTACAAATGCTTTTAGGTGGGTGAGGAAAATAGGAATAATTAATTAATTAATAAAATTTAATTTCTGGTGCAACTAGGGGATGGGTTACATGTGTGCGAAGAAGGTTTTTCCTATTTAATTAAATAAAAACGGAATTTAATGAGAATTTGGGAAACTAATTACTAGAAAAATTCTATGAAAAGGACAGAGGAGGAGGAGTATGGATCAAATATTTATGCGTAATGTTACATTGTTGAATATTTGGTCTTGACTAAACTTATCTTATGGGAGTTTGGATGCCCATCTCGAGTAATGAGTGGTAGATCGACCTTGCGATGTGATATGGGTGATAAAGTTTCTCTGGTATTGTGTGTGTGGCCCCTTTGTGGCTTGGGAGGCTTAGGGGGAAGAAGAGTATCCCTAGTGATGGACGAGAGGTACCGGTGAGGTCACATCGATCGGTAAGAGGGAGTTGGATGGAGCACATGTAGGACAATGACTCAGAGCTGTCACATTTGGCTATGGTACACATGCATTTATTTTTGAATTCTATATTAATATTGTTCTTACGCTTTCATTACTGTACTTCTATTGTGTAAAGAATTGTGTTTTACTCAACATTTTTAATCAAGGAACTTAAAGTCATCCCAGCCTTACGCTTGTTGATTTTTTAGTTGATTTCCTTGGAAAATCAAAAACCCCGATTGCTATGACTTTTTTGTATCTATTTTATTGGTATTACAAAGAAATTTGTGTTTTTCCCTTATCCCTTTAGTTATCAGTCCATTCTTGAGTAGTCAGCCAGGAGCCGAATCGATGGTCGTCACTTTGTCGTTTAAAGACATATAGATTCAAATGCCCTGGTTTCATGTGCATGCGTGATGAGTGAAGGATAAATTTATCCCAACTACCTATCCCTTAATTATCTCTGCATTTGATTGATTCATGGTTGAATGATTAGTCTTGCGCCTTTCTTCTGATTGATTATCTATGTGTCCTGATTGATTAGAACTCTCATTTCCTCTGCGTTTTATTTCAAGACTATCTATGTGTTGTTTAAATGATATGGCTACGAGTTACCATGACATTTTGTACCCTTGTTTTTAATTACCATATGTGTTATTTACTAGTTGATTTACTGACTACGTTTTCCCACTGTGAATTTAACTAGCAATAATGTTTATTAGCATATTATACCTAGGTTTTTAATGTTGTTGACAACGAACAGCCATGTACAACAATATTATTATTGTACAGAGATATCATTGTTAACTTAGATTTATTAAAGGACAAAAATATTGATTATATGACAATGAATCAATGAGACAAATATATGTATTTGATTAATTCCTTTAGTTAGATAGCGAAGTGTATCATTAATTCCTTATTAAATTATTTATATTTGTTATTTCCTTTTGACAACGATATATTTAAAAGACAACAAATGTATGGTGAGGTACTTAAAGACAATAAATATAATGATGGAAAACAAACTTATTAAGAGACAACGATTCTTGTAATACTTACACAACAACTTTGTAATTTTTAGACAACGAATTTGGTAATGTTAGACAACAATATCCTATTGAGATAGCGATATCATTTTAGATGTGTTAGAAAACGATTTTATGGACATAAAAGATACATTGAATGGACAACTAAATTAATATATGAACATTGAATCTATATTATATATACATTGAACATGCAATGTTGAATATTTATATCATAGACAACATTCATCCTTAGCATAAAGTTAATATACAACTTTCACAAATATTTATTAGACAACATTGAATATATCATATTATTAAATAGATAGCGTTGAATATTTATATCTTAGACAACATTTGAATATATTCATATTTTATAGACAACCAATCAAGTATTAACGGACATCGTTATCTCGCATCTCATAGACAACAACCTCTTATATTCTAGATAGAAAAATCTTGTATTTTATAGATTCCTTAAGGGTAAAAACCTCCACATTTTTATTTATAGTAAAACAAAACAAACTTATACTCTTGATGACAATGGGTTTATACAATGGAAGGAAGGATAATTTATAGTTGCATTGTGATTGTGCAGCATTTCAGACTGTGTAGTAGCTGAGTTTTTGGATAGTGTATTAGTGTTTTGTAATTGTTGCGTGGTATGTTGTGGATGACAATGCTTTTCCTTTTTAGAAATAATGTTGATTGACAATGATACCTATAGTGACTGAACAACGATTTAATTTATATTATACAAACAATATTCTATTTAATAGACAACAATATTTAATAGATGGCAATATCATATATGCTAGCAATATAATATTAACAAACAACAATATCCTATATCACAATGATAGTTTTTCTTGTTTCAAGGTTTAGTTTAATTGCAATAATTTACTTTACCAAGGATGAACAAACTTCACATAACCTTTCTTCATATTTGAACTTCAATCATACGTTTTAACCTACACTTAATTACATTAACTAACATTTCTAAGTAGGTATATTAACTTACCTATCCTTTAAAGTGTAATGAACTTGAAGAAATAATGTAGATTGTTATACAAGGAAAATAACAATTTTTATTAATATTAAATGTTATAAAGGTTTTGAAAGTTTAATTAATTGTATTAAAAATAATAGGATTATCATTTATTGGACATAGTTATAATTGTTGGATTAATAGGATTTGTTAGAGATAATTGTTTATTGGTGTAATAGTCTACTGTCTTGCGCAAGATTAATGATTGAGGGATTAGTAGTTTTATAAACTAAAACAATTAATAGATAACAGTTAATTGGTGACTATGCGCCTTGCACCTTAAGAAGAGTTGTAAAGGGTGGTTGGTCATAGTTGTTTCACCATACATTTTTCTTTGTAGGAAGAAAGAATCCTCCAATCATGTGGGAAATTTGAAATCAAGTGATGTCTTCTTGCATCTTGTCGACTTGCTACTTGGGTGCATGGGTATAGTTTTCTTGTCAGTTAATTAGGTCTCCTGGACCATTGGATTTTGTTTCTTGGGTTATTGGTCCAGTTATGTTATGTTGCACCATGGCTATTGTCATGCCTCTCTCTTGGAGACAACAATATTCTTGATGAGGGGATCATCATGCGCCCTAACGAACAGAGGCGGAGGATAACCTGCATGGTGTGCTAGTGTGATCATGCATTGTTGTTTGTTGCCTGATCTGGGTGTGTCGTTTTCATTGTCAAGTCCTGTTGTTTAACTGTCGTCGTTGTTTCCTTGCTACTTCAAAAAAAAAAAATCACTTGCATGTGTCTCTTGGAGTTGTAACAATGGGGTCGTTATATATGGTATTAGAGTGGGTTCAACCCTACGACTATGGATAGCCTAGATTTCCACTGCAGTAAACCCTTGAGTATTATCCTGGAGCTAATTAAAAATTTTAACATGTTCTTGTGGTGATAAAGATTAGAGTACGCCACAAAGGTTCACAACATGGTGTTGTGGAAGGAGGTGCAACGCCTTCAGAACTGCAAGAGCCCTTGGAGTCTAACCCCCAAGGGGAGAAAAAAGTACTTAGGCTGGATCCGATTGTTGTAATGGTTGATGATCATCTGACCCGATCCTTCCAAAGATTGCCAGATGCCTTGATTTATCATCTTCACTGAGATGAGGATAGGGTACTTGTACCCTTCAGGGTCCATACCACGCCCAAGTGAGTATTGTTAGCATCCACTGAGAATGTGATAGAGATGATTTATTGATTCCATGAGTGCCTCAGACGGTTGCGCCATCCAAGCATGGTTGTAGAGCAAGGAAATGTGATTCAGGCTTCGTGGTTATGACCTCCAGCATGAAGGTCCACAGGGCAGTCTTTCATCTGAAGGGGAGTGTTATTCTATGGTGGAAGACACTCCTGCCACATTTGAACATGAAATTCGAAGATGTGTCATGGGAACTGTTCGAGGAACGGTTTCGAGAGAGGTATTTATAGGAGGGATTCATTGAGTGTTAGCTAAACGAGTTCAACTCCTTGAGACAGGGTGGTCGGACAGTGCCCTAGTACGAGGTCCGATTTTGGAGCTGCTTTGGTATTCTCTGCACCAAATTACCAAAAAACTTAAGGTCAACAAGTTTGTGTTTAGCCTTAATGTTAGTATTCAACTTCTACTTCGGGTACCAGGAACACTAGACTGAATAAATTTTGTTGCAATGTGGGGAGAAACATTAGCAACACGACTACCTAATGGATAGGACCAGAGCATCTAGATCAGCCATACCCACTACTGTGGGAGTTTTGGGAAATTCCCATGGGATTCATGCGGAGGTAAATAACCACCAGGAAGAGAACTAGTCGACTGTGTTCGAGACGTCAGGTACCGTCACTGACCAGACCCTTAGTATTTTGATAGATCTTGGTGCTACCAAAATTTTTATTTCTGGTGTGGTGCTAAAAATAATTAAGGTGAAGGCAGTCGAACAGGATGAGTTTAGCTTTGTTGAATTCTCTTTAGGAATCAAATAGAAGGTTGGAGAGAAGGTTATGGGATGTATACTTAACCTCAGAGATTTTGTCAATAGGACCAACCTGTACATCGTGATCTTAGGATCTTATGACGTTGGATTCGGTATGGACTAGTTGGAATTGCATGAGGTGATACTCAAATGCAAGATGAAATGATTGAGCTTGGTCGATGATGAGGGACATGGACGTGTGATTGTAGGTCAGAACCAGGGAGTTTCCCTGAGTTTCATCTCTTCCTTATAGCTACAGAAGAGCTTGTGTAAGAGATGTAATATTTATGTGATCCTTGTGTTGAACGTGAAGGGAGTGGTAGAAGGTCTAGAACCCCTTTTGGTTGTGAAAGAGTTTGCAGACATATTCCCTGAGGATTTACCTAGGATGCCAGCAAAGAGGGAATCATAATTTCTCATAGAACTAAAAACAAGGGCTAAACCAATAGCAAGAATGCCTTATCGGATGTCAACCCCGTAGTTAGACAAGTTGTAAATGCAACTAGAAGATTTGTTGGACCTAGGAATTTTACATCCAAGTGTGTCACCGTGACGTGTCCCTATTATTTTTACGAAAGAATGATGGGTCATGTAGAATCTGCATTGACTATCGTCAATTGAACAAGGAAATGATCAAGAATCAGTATCCATTACCAAGAATTGATGATCTGTTTGATCATATGAAAGGCGTGAAGGTGTTTTCAAAGATTGACTTGAGATCAGGGTATCACCTCCTTTAAGAGGAGTTTTGGACATTACAAGTTTACTGTTTCACCTTTTGGACTGACAAATGCCCCTGGGTTTATATATGAGTTTGACGAACGGGGTGTTCCGTGAATACTTGGACAAGTTCCTCTAAGTATTCATGGATGATATTTTGTTTTACTCTCAGATGTTGGAAGAGCATGATGAGCACTTGCGCTTGGTACTACATTGTCTGCGTGAGAACAAAATGTATAGGAAATTGTCTAAATGCTTGTTTTATCAATCGAAGATTCACTACTTAGGTCATGTCATCTCTGATGAAGGAATCACTATGGATCCAACAAAGGTTAAGGATATTATGTAATGGCTTGTGCCGATGAATGTCTCTGAAGTGTGTAGCTTCAGGGGTTTAGCGGGATACTACCGATGGTTCATCAAGTTTTTTTCGAATATAGAAAATCCAATTATGGAATTGTAGAAGAAGAACAAGAAGTTTGTTGGGACTGAGAAATGCACGGAATAATTTCAGAGGCTCAAGAAGATTTTTACAACAACACCGATACTAAAGGACCCTGAAATGGACGCGGACTTTTTTTGTATGCGTTGATGGATCCAAAGAAGGCTTAGGTGGAGTCTTGATGCAAGATGATCGAGTGATCACTTACATATTGAGAAATTTGAGAAGGCATGAGGAGAACTATGCAATGCATGATTTGGAGTGTTAGCCATTGTTTATGCCTCGAGAGTTTGGAGGCACTACCTTATTGGAAAGAAATTTGAACTAAATGGACCACTGTCGACTACAACACATCTTACGCAAAGCGACTTGAACGTGTAACAACGAACTTGGTCAAAATTTCTTAGCGAGTACAATTTCAAGATTACTTACATAAAGGGGGAAATGAATATAGTGGTGGATGCACTGAGTCAGAGACCATGCATCTTTTCAGTGATGCCTCTTCAGATGAATCTACATTAAAATATTCTAACCTTACAGTGTGACGATGACTGGTACAAAGAGGTCAAGGATTTTATCAGACAAAACTCAATCATTGTGCCAAAATTTGAAGGATTTACTATGGACAACGACGATTTTTTGAGATTTAACAATCAAATTTACATACCACCAAACAAAGAGTCGAGGAGTTTGATCCTAAAAAAGGATCACAGAGCAATGTAGTGGGCTCACTTGGGAGTCACGAAGATGATGACATACATTAATCCTTTATTCTTTTGGAGAGGAATGAAGGCATAAATAGTCAACTACATAGAAATATGTCTAGAATGTCAGTGGGTGAAGGATGAACATAGACATCCAACAAGATTACTATGGTTCCACGCTATTCCAGAATCGAAATGGGAGGTCATTTCGATGGATTTGGTTGTTGGATTTCTACTGACAGCAAAAAGACACAACTCGATTTTTGTTGTAATCAACACTTTGATGAAGATTTCTCATTTTATTCCTGTGTGTACGACGTATCAGGGACCTGACTTCACTATATCTTTCATCACAAATATTGTGAGGCTGCATGGAATTCCTATGAGGATTATATCTAATTGAGGATCCATGTTTATTGGACTATTTTTTACTATTTTGCAAGAGGCCTTGGGAACTCGACTTAAATTTAGTACTGCATATCACCCGTAAATAGATGAGCAGACCGAATGAACAAATTAAATCTTGGAGGACATGTTGTGCATGTACATGATGGACCAACATAAGAGTTGGGAGGAATTCTAGCCACTGATAAAATTCTCATATAACAACAATTATCAAAGCACAATTAAGACGATGCCTTTCGATTTTCTTTGTAGGTGATCGTGTCGAACACCTTGAGTTCGGATCAGATTGAGGATAGGGTCCTGGTGGGATTAGAAGAGATCCAATAAATGGAAGAATGAATGAAAACTATAAGACAAAGGATCAAGGAAGCACAAGATTGACAAAAGATTTATGCCGATGCACATTATGTCTTCCGTAGTTACGAAGTTGGCAATCGAGTCTTCTTGTGGGTGAAACTACATAAGAGTTCGATCAAGTTTGGAAAGGGTGATAAAATCTCTTGTAGGTTCATGGGACCTTTCATGATTGTGGAAAATAAGTGGCCCGTGGCCTATGGACTAGCCTTGTCATATTATTTTAGGTGTATGGATGATGTTTTTCACATATTTGTCTTAAGAGATTGTATTAGTGTTCCTACACATGTTATTCACATGATTACCTTGCAGGTATCAGATGAGGATGCACTCATGGATGAGCCATTCCACATCCTAGACCATTGCATTTGATAGCTGCGATGTCAAACAATAGATCAGGTCAAGGTCCACTGGGACAACTATAGTCTGCACTCGATGACCTCGAAGGACGCATATGATATGTAACAACAGTTTCCATTTTTGTTTATAGATAGACTTATGATATTGTGATACACTTTATTTCGGCACTTATATACTATGAAACTTTGGGACAAAGTTTAAACCAATAGGGGGTGTGTGTAACATCCCTCTCTTGCATGGACTGAGCAAACTTATACTTGACGACACATACTTGCAAATGATATGGATTATTATACTTTCGGTCATTCGATTATGATTATGAGACATTATGGACTGATGATATGTTATTTTGTTGTATTCACATAGACATGTGATATTGACTAGGTTCTCCTGAGTGTGCAGGACTTTGGACCTTGAGGATGCAAAGGCATCGATGAAACCCCTTAGACTCTGGATCGAGTCAAGTAGTGGACTATTAGGGTTTGATTTTTGTTGATATGACATATGTACACATGATTAGATGTTATGAGGATTTAGTTTTATTGATGACATGATTCGTTGATGATGCAGTGTGACGATAGCTTGTCGAACATACTCAAATGTGGAGTAGAGGCGTCATGCATGACAACCAGAGAATTTGAGCGAGAGGTGTGGACAACAAACCTAACACAACCTACTATCACTCTCATCATGGCTCAAGCTATAGGTTAATAATTACCTAGTTTGAGAAGACCCACAATGTCATGAGGGAAGACTGTGACAATCACTCACGATAATTCTAAGGGGTTCACAATAAGGTAGTGGTCTTATTGCTTAGAGGCCCTTAGTCTTCGACAATATCACCTGGAAGAGTATTGAATCTAGAGGTTTTTTATGTCTACCAAGTTAGTCAAGAGGCGAGTGGCACCCTTGGAATACGTAGTGTGTCCTAAAGGGCACGTTGTGCAAGGAAAACAAAAAGAGTCAAGTGGCACCCTTGGAGCACGTAGTGCATTCTGAAGGGCATGTCGCACAAGGAAAATCGAAAGAGGAGAGTGGAACCCTTGGAGCACCTAGTGTGTCCTGAATGGAACGTCGTGTTTTTAACTGGTAAGTGAATAAATCTAGATGGACTTAAAACAAATTATGTGGTAAGTAATATTTAAAAAAAAAATTCCCTAATACAAATGTCGTCGAGCCTAGTGATATTAAAATCTAGGTCTAAGTAACACATGTTGTCAAAAATAATAATCATAATTAAATGTGTAACAAGAAGGGGGTAAGAAATTCAATTAAATTATTAAAACCAAATTATAAAGGGGGATTAAAATTTTAAAAGAGAAATGATTGTTTTATCTACATATGCTAATTTAATTTTTAATTAAAAAGAAAAAGGGGTAAATGGTTTTTTTCTACACTTGCTAAATTGATTTTTAGTTTATAAGGGAAAAGAGAGAAGCATAAAAGAAATAGGAAACTAAATGAAATAGGGGAAACATAAAGAAAATGATGAATGACTAACTTAGTAAGGAATATTGCCTTGGTAACTTGCTATTTTTGAACTCAACTAGGAATTAAGTAAGGCGTAAGTTATTTAAAAAGTATAAGAGAATTTTGGGACACCTAGGATCATTTTTAGGACTGCTTTTAGGTGGGTGAGGGAAACAGGAATAATCAATTAATTAATAAAATTGAATTTCTGGTGCAACTAGGGGATGGGTGACATGTGTAGAGTGGAGGTTTTTCCTAATTAATTAAATGAAAAGGGAATTTAAAGAGAACTTGGGAAACTAATTACTGGAAAAGCTCTATAAAAATGATGGAGGAGGAGGAGGAGTATGGATATCATGTTTATTCGTAACATTACGTTGCTGGATTTTTGGTCTTGATTGAAATTTTATTGTGGGACTTGGGATACCCAGCTTGGGTAACGAGTGGTAGCTTGACCTTGAGAGGCAATATGGGTGCTAGCGGTTCTTTGGTATTGTGTTTGTGGCCCCTTTGTGGCTTAGAGAGATCAGGGGGAGGAAGAGTACCCCTAGCGTTAGTTGGGAGGTACCAGTGAGGTCACATCGGTCGGTAAGCTGGAGTTGGACGGAGTTGGACAATGACTTGGAGCTATCGCATTTGGCTACAGTATGCATTAATTTATTTTTTAATGGTAGATTAATATTTTTCTCATGATTTCATTACTGTACTTCTATTGTGTAAATAATTGTGTTTTACTCAGCGTTTTTAATCAAGGAATTTAAAGTCATCCCAGCCTTATGCTTGCTTCTTTTTCAGTTGATTTCCTTGGAAAACCCAAACTCTGATTGCTATGACTTTTCTGTATTTGTTTTATTGATATTACAAAGACATTTGTGTTTTTTCCTTGTCACTTTAGTCATCAGTCTGTGCCTAAGAAGTAGGCCAAGAGACGAATCGACGGTCGTCACTTCGGTGTTTAAAGACCTATAGATTCAAATGCCTTGCTTTCCTGTGCATGGATGATGAGTGAAGGATAATTTTTTCCTAGTTGGTTATCCCTTACTTATCTATGCATTTTATTGATTCATGGTGGAATGACTAGTCTTGCGCCTTTCTTCTGATTGAGTATGTTTGCGTCCTGATTGATTAAAGCTATGATTTCCTTTGCATATTTTTAATGAAATGTTTGTGTTTTCTTTCAAGACTATGTCTCTGTTGTTTAAACAATATGGATCTGAGTTACCATGTCATTTTATACCCTTGTGTTTTAATTACCATATGTGTTATTTATTGGGTGATTTACTAACAACATTTTCCCACTGTGAATTTAACTAGCAATATTGTTGTTAGCATATTAAGCTTGCATTTTTAATGTTGTTGACAGCAGACAACCATCTAGAGCAATATTATTATTGTACATAGATATCATTGTTGACTTAGATTTATTAAAGAACATAAATCTTGATTATATGACAATGAATTAATGGGACATAGATATGTATTTGATTAATTCCTTTAATTAGAAAATGAACTGTATCATTAATTCCTTGTTAAATTATTTATATTTGTTATTTCCTTTTGAAAACGATATATTTAAAAGACAACAAATGTATGGTGAGGTATTTAAACAAAGCAAATATAATGATGGACAACAACCTTATTAAGTGACAACGATTTGGTAATAATTAGACATTGATTCTGCTAATACTTACACAACAACTTTGTAATTTTCTGACAATGAATTTGGTAATGTTACACAACAATATCCTATTCAGATAGAAATATCATTTTAGATGTGTTAGACAATGATTTTATAACAATATCCTATTCAGATAGCAATATCTTGATTGAAAATGGAATTATAACAATTGTCTCATGGTGTAATAATTGTTTTTAAATGTTCATGATGTAATTTTGGAGTCATAGGCATCATAATGAAATGAATTAATTGTCTATGCTATTCTCACAATGTAGGAAGTACTGAAGGTTTGTCCATAGAATTAGGTGGCCTAAGTGTTATAAAATTCTTTGTGAGTATGTTTAATTTGGCATGTCTTTATGATAGATTTTTGTTTTAGCTACTTACTGTTGTTGGAATGCATCGTAGATGGAAATTGTGTCAATCAATTGTTTTAGGATATGTGTAAAGTACCTTTGTAGAGTGTTTCATAGGTAGTAATTGCATCAATTAACTGATGTATGTTCTGTAGTAGAATTTCTTGTCGCGCCAAGAATACTTGATAATTAATATTGATGGTTGATCACTATTTATATTTTCGCTTCAGTTTATTTGATGTATGGAACTGCGTCAATAACTATGAACTTTTTATGTGGATCATGCATTGTTGTTATTTATGTCCATGTGTTGGCTTTGTGTCATTATTTGTATCGATGATGTGTCTCTTGAAATGCTATCAAAATGTGTGACGGGTCTATTATCCTATTACAGAAAAAAACATTTTTACCCTTTTTACCTTGTTGTTCGTTGTCGTCATAGAGGGGTGTAACATATGGTATCAAAGCGGGTTCCACCCATGACTTGGGATCACTACAGATTCAGTTGATTTGATAATTGATTATAATGTTGCTAATTAAGTCGACTTGTATTCGTGTAGGTAATCATAGTTAGAGGATGTCGTGGAGGCGGGCGACGGGCTGCTAGGGCAGGAGGCGTGACACCCCTGGTAGAATCCATGCCTGGGGGTTCTAACCCACAAGGAAACAAACAGGTTGTCGGTGAGGAAAAAATAGTGGTGGGTGATATGGTTGGGTTGATGAGGTCCTTTCAGAGGATGTCTGCGGCTCTGATCAGTTGGTTGGATAGAGATGAGGTCAGAGCACCAACACCCCCTGAGGGTCCACCATGCGCTCCAGTTGGTACTAGTAGCATTCACCGTGAACTCGAGAAGGTTAAATTTCCTAAGTTCTTTTGTGCCCCAGATGGCAAAACCGTTGAGGCATTTTTGGAGAATATGGTGATGTGGTTTTCACTTCATGACTATACCTCCAACATGAAGGTCTGCATGGCAGTATTTCAACTGAAGGGGAGAGATATTCTATGGTGGAAGATGCTCCTATTGCAATTGAACATGGTTGTAGAAGGCATGTCATGGGAGCTATTCGAGGAACGGTTCTGAGAGAGGTATCTATTGGAGTAATTCATTGAGTGTCAGCTCAACGAGTTTAATGCCTTGCGACAGGGCAACTGTATGGTGCCCAAGTATGAGGCCCATTTTATGGAGTTGTTTCAATATTCTCCACACTTGAATACCAAGAAACTCAAGGTCAACAGGTTCTTATTTGGCCTTAATGTCACCATTCAAGCAAAGGTTACGATTATGATTCCCCAAACCTTGCATGATGTTGTTCAGAAGGCCCTCATAGAAGAGGATGATAATATCAGCAGGGGTCAGAGAAGGACTCGAATGAGACCAATGAGATAGGCATCCTCTAATGTGCCACAACATCAAACACCAAATAGAAATTCACCATGATATCGTGGCTTCCAGAGAGTATCCACTTTCACTACACCTAGGGGACCAAAGCCTCAGCAACAGACTCCTTAATGAAGACCATAGCACTAGCACCAACGTCGACTGTAGTAGAAGCAGTTTTGGCATGTTCATCAGAACAAACTATGGTTCCAAGCCGGTGGACCGCCAGCTTTGGGTACCATGAGTAATGGACCGAAGAAAGGGTGTTGGACATGTGGGGAGCCACATTACGAGTGCGACTGCCCATTGGAGAGGACTATAGCATATGGATCATTCGGACTCACTACCGTGGGAGAATTGGGAAAGGCCCATCAGATTCATGCAGTAGTGAATAACCACTAGGCAGAGCACCAGTCAACTGTGCTCGAGACTTAAGGTACCATAGTTGACCAAAAATTTAGTATTTTGATAGATCCAACTGCTACAAAGAGTTTCATTTTTGGTGCATCACTATAAAGAATTAAGGTACAGGAATTCAAAGATGACGAGTTTAGCTTTGTAGAAATGGCTTTGGGAGAGAAACAGAAAGTTGGTGGGAAGGCTACGGGATGTAGCCTTAACCTGGGAGAGTTTTTCACCAGGTCCAACTTGTACGTCACAACCTTAGGATCTTATGACATCATGATCAATATGGACTGGTTGGAATCGCATTATGTGATACTCGACTATAAGATGAAACTATTGAGCTTGATCGATGACAAGGGACAAAGAAGCGTGATTGTAGATAGGAACCAAGGAGTCTCCCTGAGGTTTATCACTTCCTTACAGCTACTGAAGAGCATGCGTAAGGGACGTAAACTTTATGCGATCCTTGCATTAAATGAGAAGGGAGTAGAAAGAGGTATAGAAAACCTTCTAGTGGTGTGAGAGTTTGCAGATGTCTTCCCTGAGGAGTTACCTGGGATGTCACCTGAGAGGGAATTGGAATTTACCGTAGACCTAAAACTGGGGACTAAATTGATATCAAGAACACCTTATCAGATGTCGAACCGAGAGTTGCAGGAGTTGAAAATTTAACTGAAGGAGTTGTTGGACCTAGGACTCATAGTCCAATTGTGTCAATGTGTCGGGCTCTTGTTATCTTCATACAGAAGAAGGATGGGTCATGTAGAATCTGCATTGACTACTGTTAATTGAACAAGGCAACAATCAAGAATCAATATTTGTTGCCAAGGATTGATGATCTGTTTGATCAGATGAAAGGTGCAACGATGTTTTCAAAAATTGACTTGAGATAAGGGTATCACCAGTTACGGATCAAAGAGGATGACATCGCTAAGACCTCCTTTAAGATGAGGTTTGGACATTATGAGTTTACCATCCTACCATTTGGACCAATGAAAACCCCAAGGGTATTTATGAGTTTGATGAATGGGGAGTTTCACGAATATTTGGACAAGTTTGTCCAAGTGTTCATTGATGATATTTTGATTTACTCTCAGATGATGGAGGAGCATACCGAGAACTTTCCCATGGTACTATAGTGTCTACGAGAGAAAATATTGTATGGGGAATTGACTAAATTCTCATTTTATCAAATGAAGATTCACTACGCAGGGCATGTCATCTCCGGCGAAGGCATTGTTGTGGATCCGACAAAGGTCAAAGATATTATGGAGTGGCCTACAACGAAAAATGTCCTTGAAGTGCATAGCTTCATGGTTTTAGCGGGATACTATCGACGGTTCGTCGAGGGTTTTTCGGAGATAACAAATCCGATCACTGAATTGCAGAAGAAGAATAATAGGTTTGTTTGGATCGAGAAATGCGTGGAAGAATTTCAAGGGCTGAAGGAGTTGTTGAAAACAACACCGATACTAAAGGTCCCGGACATGGGTGCAGACTTCTTGGTATGCACTGATGGATCCAAGGAAGGCTTAGGCAGATTCTTGATTCAATATGGTCGAGTCATCGCTTACATCTTGAGGAAAGTTGAGAAGGCATGAGGAGAACTATGTGATGCATTATTTGGAGTTGTTAGCCATCTTTTACTCCTTGAGAATTTGGAGACACTACCTTATTGGATGAAAATTTGAACTAAAAACAAACCATTTTGGTCTACAACACATCTTTACGCAAAGCGACTTGAACGCGTGACAACGATGTTGGTCAAAACTACTTAGCGAGTATGATTTCAATATTCCTTAAATAAAGGGAATAATTAACGAAGTGGATGATGCGTTGAGTCGAAGACCACGAAAATTTTTGGTGATTCCTCTTCAGATGAATCTACATGAAAATATTATAACTTTATAGTGTGATGATGACTTTTACAAGGAGGTCAAGTATTTTATCGGACAAAACACAATGATGGTACCAAGATTTGAAGGATTTACATTGGAAAATGACAAATTATTGTGATTTAAAAATTGAATTCATGTACCACTCTATGATGATTTGAGGAGTTTGATCTTAAATGAGGCTCATAGAGCAGTGCATATGGTTCATCCTGAAGCCACGAAGATGAGGGCAGACTTTAAACCCTTATTCTTCTAGAAAGGAATGAAGCCAAACATAGCCAACTACATAGAAAGATGTCTAGAATGTCAGTAGGTGAAGGCTGAACATAGACATATGATAGGATTAATACAGCCGCACACTATTCCAGAATCAAAATGGAAGCTCATTTCAATGGATTTCATTGTTGGATTTCCATTGATGGCTAGGAGACATGACTCGATTTTTTTGGTAGTCGACACTCTGACGAAGAGTGCTCATTTTATTCATGTGCATATGACGTATCGAGAACCTGACATAGCTAGAGTTTTCATCAGTGAGATTGTGAGGCTACATGGCATGCCTAAGAGGATTATATCCAATAGAGGATCGATGTTTACAGGATGATTTTGGACTAGTTTCCAAGAGGCCTTGGGAACCCAAATTAACTTTAGTACCACATATCACCCGAAGATAAACAGGAAAACCAAAAGAAAAAACCAAATCTTGGAGGACATGTTGCATATTTACGTTATGGACCGAAAAAAGCATTGGGAGGATTTCTTGCCATTGCTAGAGTTTGCATACAACAACAATTATCAAAGAACTATTAAGATGGTGCCTTTTGAGTTTCTTTATGGGCGACCATATCAGATGCCTTTGAGTTAGGATCAAATTGAGGATAGGGTCCTTGTGGGACCAGAATTGATCCAAGAAATGGAGTATCAAATTCAAACAATAAGACAAAGGATCAAAGAGGTGCAGTATCAACAAAAGAGTTATGTCGATGCACACTATGTCGACTGTAGTTACGAGGTTGGTGATCGAGTCTTCTTACGGGTGAAACCACATAAGAGTTTGATCAAGTTTGGAAAGGGTGCTAAAATATCTCCTAGGTTTTTGGGACCTTTTGAGATTGAGGAAAGGAAGGGGCATGTGGCCTATCGACTAGCCTTGCCTGATTCTTTGAGGCGTATGCATGATGTTTTTCATGTATCTAT
>CBVK0101578351.1:0-21324 GCA_900067695.1 Picea abies | reverse complement strand
TGTCCAATAATGGTGGAAAATATGGTCGAAGGAGGTCCACATTGAACACTGGGTGCAAGCCAAGGAATGGTGGAGTGTTGAGCTCAAAAGAAATGTTACCCATAGCTTTGGTGATGGTGTAAGTCCCATAGCGAAGTGGCCAGAGCTTTTGATGGGGCTCTATACGATGCTCCTTTTGCAAGTGTAACCAGACCTTGTCTCCAACCTAAAACCGGTGTGGGACCCTGTGTTGATCATGGCGCTGCTTGTACTTAGCATTGACTTTCTACAAAATCTCATGGACCTATTGGTGGATGTGCTGAATCTGCTCAATGAATCTGGTGGCTTTGTCGGTCTCAGAATGAACATGGGAAGAGTCTATCTGTGTGGTTTCCAGAGGTGGTGCAACATCAATGGAACCCAACGGTTGGAATCCTAGTCCCACCTAAAATGGGCTATGGACGGTGGAGCTATGGAGTGCCTTGTTGTAACTATGTTGAACATAGGGGAGACTCTCATCCCATGTATGCAGATGCTTAGAGATGTACATGCAGAGGATGTGCACAATCATCTGATTGACGACCTTTGTTTGGTCGTTTGTTTGGGGGTGGAAAGCAGTGGATTTAGTGAGCTTGGTGTCCAACAATGACCAAAGACTCGACCAAAATGTGTTGAGAACCTGTTGTCCCAGTCGGAGATGATGGTCTGTGGTATTCCAAAATGGACCCACACTCGTTCAAAGAAGAGCTTGGAAGTATCTATCGTTGTGATGTTCTTCTTGCAGGCTGTGAGGATGGCCATCTTAGAAAACCGATCAATGACCACAAATACACAATCATTTCCTTGCTTGGTGAACGAAAGGTCGGACATGTAATCCATTGAGATGGATTCCCAAGGCTTCTCAAGAGTAGGAGGAGGGGTGTATAAGCCTTGTGTCTTGATGGTTGTCTTGGAAATGGCATAGACAATGAAAGATCTGATATATTTGGTGACATCCTGTCGAAGTTTTGGCCAAAAAAATGTTTCTGGAGAATGGCCACAATTTTCTCCACGCCAAAATGTCATGCCATCCGAATGTAGTGGGTTTCCCAAATCATCTTTGCATGCTCTCTTGTAGGAACACAGAGATGGCCTAGATGGCATAACATTCCATCTTGAATGTGAAAATTGGTGACAATCGCGCATGTACCCAAGAGCTGATAGATGGTGGCGAAGTTCGGATCTTGCTGATAAAGTTGGGGCCACTCAGATGCCTCATGTAAACAGGAATGGAGCACAATGGTGAGTGCAACCACGGGAGGTCGATTGAGGCAGTCAACAACACGATTTGAGCTCCATGTCTTATACTTTATGTTGATATGGAACTGTTGTAGGTAGGTGGACCACTTCTAATGGTGATCATTCTCTAATTTCCCCTGTGTCTGTATGAACTGCAGGGGCTTGTGATCAGTGTGGATGATCATCTCCTTTCCCATAATGTAATGTTTCCATTATCGATAGACTTGTACAATGGAATACATTTCCTTGTCATAGGTTGGGTATTTCTGGATAGTATCTGAGAGTGTTTGACTATGGTATGCCACCAGATGATCGTGTTGAGTGAGAACTGCACCTACAACATAGTCAGATGCATCAGTCTCAATATCAAACGGTTTTTGCAGATCGGGCAAGGAGAGTATTGGATCTGAGTACAAATGATGCTTTAGATCATCGAATGCTCGTTCTTTTTCCTTCCCCCACACGAACTTTTCCTTGCCTCCACGCTTGGTCACTTGGCTGAGGGCCCATGCAATATGGGAAAATCCCAACACAAACCATCAGTAGAAGTTGGCCAGTCCCACTGAAGCTCAGTTAGTGTGTTCGGGGCTGGCTAGTCACAGATGACTTGGATCTTAGCCGGATCAACATGTACCCCATTCTCATCAACAATGTAGCCCAAGTATTGGACCCTGTTCATGCCAAAGGATCATTTTTTCAAGTTGGCATATAGCTTGTGCTGTCGCAGGGTGCTCAAAACCTATTGAATATGCCACATGTGCTCCTCCCAAGTTATGTTGAAGATGAGGATTTCATCCAAATATACCACCACAAAGGAGTTGGTGAAGGGTCTCAATACAACATCCATCAACCTCATGAAAGTGGTTGGTTCATTTGTTAATCCAAAGGGCATGACCAACCATTCAAAGAGACCTTCTTTAGATTTGAAGGTTGTCTTCCATACATCATTTGGTTTGATGGGAACCTGGTGGTAGCCAGACTTTAGGTCAATCTTGCTGAAGAACTTTGCCCCCTTGAGTTAGTCAAGAAGGTCATCAATCCTCAGAATTGGGTACCGGTTCCTGATTGTGATTTTGTTTAAGGCTATGCAATCAATGCAGAGTCGTCAGGTCCCATCCTTCTTCTACACTAGTACAATCGAGCTTCCACAAGGGGAGGAGTTAGGTTTGTTGTGCCCCTTCTGAAGAATCTCTTGGATCTAATGCTTGATTTCCTCATTTTCCATCAGTGAGCGATGATAGACTGGTCCATTAGGCAGAGGTGCACCGGGGTTCAGATCAATTGGATGCTTGACTTGGCAGTGTGTCGGTACCCCGGTGGGTGAGGAGAAGATGTCTCTGTACTCTTCCACAATCCCATCCACTTGCTTATGCTACAAAGAGAGGCTCCGTGTAGAGGCCATAGATGTCGCTACAACCTTATACTTACTGTGAGAACAGATCACAAAGAAGACAAACTTCCTGGTCTGTGAAATGACCTTACTGCATTGCTTAGCAGAGATTAAAGAAATAGTGGTAGGTGACACTACCTCTGGTATCTTGTACAATTGTCTACCCAAAGTAATAATAACACTGCGAGGTCTAGAATCATAGACAACATGATGCTTCCACATATATGGTTGTCTGAAAAGAACATCACAAACTTCAAGGGGATAAATATCACACAATACCTTATCTTTGAAAGACTTGATGCCATAGGGCAGACGACATTGTTGGCTGACACAAAGATCTCTTCCTTGGCGAAGCTAGCCGATGATGTAGAGCTGTGGGTACAATGTTGTCAGCAGGTCTAGCTGCTTGACGACCTCTACTAAGATCATTTCTTTTGACTGTTGCTATCGACAATGAAATGAAGTGGAGCCCCCTTTACCCACATCTGTGAGTGAAAGAGGCGTTCCCCTTCTTATGGTTCTTTTGGTTCGCTTGGCTGGACTTTGGTTGTAGTGAAAGTGGCACTGGGTTCAACATCGATGATTCACTTCCTACCTTTTGGATTTGATTTAGAATCAGAATCAGCCTTTGACTCGGAAGCCTTTAGCTCGACCATGAGTGATTGCTTGGAGCGACATTCTTTAATGTTGTGCCAAGGGATTTTATGGTACTCACACCATTTTCCCGTGTCCTTGTTCGTCTTCTCATTGCCCTTCTTGTGTTGTGGCTTGGACTGGTTGTCATGAGAGTGGTCATCTTGACTTGGTCCCTTGTTGTGTGGGTTGGGTCCACCTTTTCCCTATGATATCGCTCTGTAAATTCCCAGAGGTTGTCAGAGTAGAAGAAATTTGCGAGAGGTAACTTTATCCAACCACTTCGAAATTGGAATCTAGCCCTACCAGCTTCAGAGAGGGATCTCTCTGTATTATTTAGATATGTTTTAACTTTGAGATATTAGGCTAGTTAAGTAAAGTAAGATTGAATGGTTTGTTTTTGTTTTTGTAAAATTGGCTGAAAAAAGGCTTTACGCACCCACTGGGCTATGGGGTCTGTATTATAAAGATAGAGATCTAAACAGGAACAAAAAGAATCTTTTCACAGGGAAAGATGATGCGTTCACTGGATTCTTTAGCAGTAAAGTGATGGATAGCAGAAAAGATGAGAATACCAATTAAAGTAAAGAAGCATTTAAGAATTTTTTCACTGTAATATCAGAAGATAAACATTAAGATCTTTCAAAGTCGGAAACAGGGTATACAAAGATAAATCCTGCAACATGCGCTACTTTTAAAAGATTAGATCATAAAACAATATGACGACTGAGCAAGAAAAACATTTAACACAGGAAAGTAAACATCACCAATGAACAACACGCGAGAATCCTGTGAAAGTCCCTTTGTATTACTGGAAGATCTCTTGATAATCAATTATAGTCTTTATGGCTTACAGGGCGTAAAGATCAACCCTTCATACTTCAAAGTTTGGAGTATTTATAATAAAAAATTACATACAATCCTATCATTAAAGATCAGGACATGGTAGATTCTAAATTTAGCTAACTAACTCAACAAGATACAAAAATTCAGGACATGTTGATGATGTGTTGAAATCTTCATGTTGATTTATGGGAAAACCGTTGGTGAGTCATTTGCACGACTTCGTCTGACCAAATTGCTGGCAGGGCTTGGACACCTCATCGCCTACTTGATCAGATTGCATAGCTCTTCCCACCGAAGATGACTGGGAATGATGACTTTTAGTAGTCTTCGGTATATTTCATCCATCTTTGTGTACTTGGCAAAAGTTGGCTTGACAATGAAAATATACCGGCTCTCGTGATGTATGCTGATGTCTAGCTGCAAGGTTTCTAAGAACGCCTTGCCCATTATGTTGCCCTTTATTCCCGAAAATTTTGAACTATCTTTGGCCATTGTGGCCAGCCTCTGTTTATAATCAGGAAGGGTCATTAACTTGTCATTTAAGACCCATAAACCAGGGAGACCTTTCTTCTGCAGAGCTTCGATTTTACTGAAAAAAATTGCACTCCTGTGTCCATAGTCTGTACCTTCTCCTCCAATTGTAGCATTAGTCCTTTTGTGGTCAGAACCCTCTTGATCTCAAGGATGGTTTTCGTCCTGTCTTCAACCTTCAAATCCTCCAATTCTTCCATGGTTTTTGAATTCAGGAATTTGATGATCTTAGTGGCTTCTATGGGCATCTTTCCCAGTTCTCCTCTTATTTTCTCGATAACTTGCTTGCTCCTTTGTACTAGTTCATTTTGCTCGAACATGATTGGCACCATAGGCCATATTTCATTTATGTATTTGGAGATATCCATCCAGATATTTTCCTTGGCCTCATCGAGTGTCTTTCTTGCTACTGTTTTCTTTTGAAGCTACTGCAATTCCTGTTTGAGCTTGTCTGATGCTTGTTTCTCCATGGAGTAGCTGGTCTGGTAAGATGACTTAAGTTCCTAAAGGTCTTCAACCTCCTTTTTTAGTCTGCTAATTTTTGTCTGTTGCAAATTCATCTCCTCCATGGATTTTGCCAGTTCTACTATCTTTTCCAGAGCTGTCAGTGGAGTTGTTGAGGGAATCTCTACCGAGGGGGTTCCTGCTACAGATGTTGTGCTTACTCCTGTAAGTGGAAATGCGCTCAATGGAATGACTTCCATAGGCATTGATTGTTCCTTCTCCTTCACTAACCTTTCCAATTCTGCTTCCATCTCTTTCAACTGTGCATTCTGCTCCATGATCAACTTGAGCATCTTGTCCTTCTCGCCTTCTATTTCAGCTATCTCCTTTGCTTGTGCATCTTTCGTTGGTGGTAGTTTCAGTTGTTTCCTTAGAGATGTTATATCAACATTTTTATTTTTAAGCATCTCCTCGACTACTTTCACGTTTGAGGGGTCGTACCTGATCTTGAGGACCAGTTCTTCCAACATTTTAATTATGTTATCCTTTGCAAAGGATGATATTTTCTCTAACTTCAACTATGTCTGAACATTCCTCAGAGAGACCTATAGTTTAGCAACTGTAGTAGAAGCATTTGCCAAAGTGGAGAAAACCATTTCTCCAGTTTGCTTGTGCAGAACCATTTGATCGGCAGGGTGCACATCCCTGGTGTGAAACTCGAACGTTGCCCTTTTGTAATCAGTGATTACCTTCAGGTTGGGCACCTGTGCTTGCAGAAAATCCATGTGCATTCTACCCTTCTCAGTATCGAATGCAGATAACAGTCTGTGCTGTGTCATTGATGACTGTTTCCAAAACTGAGCATAAGTGTTGATGGTCAACGTTTGATTCCTCTTCTTAATCAGATCATACTTCTAAAAAATACTCAACTTCGATCCTCCTTTACTCAGCTGGTCAACTAGTGAAGTATCCATCAGCTTCTTGGATGAAACTGAGGACATGATCTGCTTGCCGCTTGTGATAAGAGGTGGTTGATCACCTTCCCTAGTAGTAGTGGATTGGGTTTCCTTTTCACCAGCCGTGTCAATTGTATGATTGGGTTTTAGCCTTTTGGTGTGTAATTGGAAATCTTCATCCGAGACTTCGGTGATGGAAGGTGAAGTATCCTTCCTGGATCTTTTCTCCTTGGGAACCTATGGTGTAGTTGTCTGTGAGATAGTGTCCGAAGGGTCCTGCTGTTATATCTCTACTAGAGTGTTCGGCTCTCATTTTGTTTGATTTGCGAACTTTTCTATCTCAAGCTAGGGTGTATGAACATATGGAACATTTTTATTCTTAACCCTCATATCCGAAATTATCCCGCATGGATCATAGTGCCATAGGAAACTAACATGGAACTTCATTTCTCTCAAAATTCTATTTGCCTCTTCCTCGGCACCTCGGCTATTACAGATAAAAGACCCAATTTTCCCTTTAATTCTAAGTTGTTGTTTCTTCTTCAGAGACAAAAAGTGTATGTTGTTTGAGTTTATCATTTGTCTTATGTATTCCAGAGAAAATATCCTCACGGGTAAATACTTGGGTAGTTTGTATGGAGCCAACTCGCATCCATATACTCTGATCTCGGTATGATTTTGGTAAAGGTACCAATCTCTAGTTTTTGCAAGATCCTCTGAATCTCCTCATTAATTCTTGGTTCTAGTCTACCACTGAGCATGCTCACCACTGGGTGGTAAAACTGCTCGATAAACTGTTTAAAACTGAACTCTGTGGAATTTCGTCTGATCAAGGAAGTCTAAGATGTTACCGCTTGCGGCTTCCTGTATTTGTCCATTTTTTGCATTGAGAAAGAGAACCTGTCCGCTTGAAAGAAAGTGAACATGTAAGTCAGTATGGAGTGATACCAGAACATGCCCTCTGTGGCTAAATTTGAAAGCTGCTCATGAATACTTCTCACCAGAAAAGTGTTGTAGTCAAACTGAGTGGTGGGCCTTTTCTCTGTAGAGAAAATGGACAAAAAACCCAATATCGGTTCATCCACCCATTGGTCTGAAAAATAACCAAGCAGAGAACAGAGCGATGAAATGACTTGGTTTCCCTTCTTTGAGAATATGGAGGAAGGATACGAGGGATTTGTCTTGGGGAGATGAGCATCCTGTGGGAGGAAAAGCTCAAAAATCTGGGCTCTTTGAGGGAAAGATAGTTTCTGGTACAACTTTGTTATGACTTCAAGATTAAAAGGAGCGGTGGATTCATTTCTGGGTATCTGCATCATCTGATCAATGGCTTCTGGTGTGATGAAGAACATAGTTTCTCCTGATGACGAGACTATGGTTCTCTGGTCAGGGAGGTAATGAGCCTGGAATTTGAGGGCAAATTCAGGGAAATGATGGACCTAGGAGAAAAGATATAGAGGAAGGTTGGACTCCCAAAGCCCAATCTCATCGCTTTGATCTAAGAAAATATCTTTGAGCCATGACTGCAACTCCGTGAAGTTGAATTCACATATTGTGTCTGCGATTAGGTGATCTTTGTCGGCCAATGGGATCTTGTCAAGGTCGACAGGGGGTGGGGGGAAAGGATTTTCCTCGGTTTCTGCTTTCTTGGACTTAAGCACCATCACTGTGGAAAATACCTGCAATTCAAACAAAAACATTAGCGGGAATGGCAATGGTTTTTGGGCTGCTGACTGAATCTGGAAGAGGACAAGGATAAACTTCCTGGTGTGAGGATAAGATAAGCAATGGGTGAATGATGGAGGTGAGTCGGTTTTGAGCAAACATATACCCATTGGTGGCGGGAGACAAATCAACAAGCTAACAGATAAGTTAGCCTATAATAAATGACCAACGGGTCCTTTGGAGCATGAGATGGCAGGTAGAAATGAGTGACGAGTATGACCGAGTGATGTGGAGGGTGTTGATTGGGGACCGACCATGGTGAAAGGACCTGTGACGGGTGAACAGGGGTAATGAACCGACAGATTTATGGGATGTGACCATTAGGAGAATATAGTGGAAAATTGATGTCACGGGGCGGCAGGGGTATATCAGGAAAATGGTAAGTGGTAAGTGGAAAAGTGGTTTGCATTAAATGGTGGGAGTCTGAAGCAATAGGTTCCTACCACGTTAGAGGAGGGTGCCTGACAGAAAAACCATTCCATTCCAGACCCCCCCACCGTTAAAGGTTGAATGGTCGGGTGGGGGGGGGTCTGAAATACATTGTCAACCATCCATCGGTGCGCTTGCCGCTGGACCATAGATCTGAGCGTGACCTTTAACCAACTTTTCGGACGCCAAAGTCTCACCCGTTCAGATGCACGTCTTTGTTATCCAAGATTTTGGACCCCCCCATTAAAGGTAGAATGGTCCGGGGGGTCCAGAAAAGCTTATTGACCGTAGATCTGAGCGCCATCATCTCCGACATTCATCTATGCGCCTTCTTTAACTTGTCAGCGCAAAATTATATTTGTTCTGAAAACTTAGGACAAGTGCTTTATGTGGATTTACCAGCTTTCCCTTGCTTTGTATCACCATGGGGGTTAGACATTCACCTTTCAAACATCAAAGGTATGTTTCAACATCGATCATCACACATATTTTATTGAAATAAAGGCCACTAACCTATGCTCTAACCTACTTACCTATGAAATTTAGCCCAGATTAAACTATTGGACTAAGAAATTACTCTATACTAGAGTTATTTGACCAAGATTAGGCAGTTTGGTCAAATTTATTCACTAGCTAAACTAATCAACGTGGCTAAGATTACATAGTTTAGCCAAGTTTATTCATTAATCCTTTCAACATCAATTTAAAAGGACTCGGTCATGCTTAAATTGTATGGACCAAGTCATTGTTATTGCATGGGGCTTTATTCAATTTCTTTTATGCCCTCTTTTATTATTATTTTTTTCTTTTTCTTTCATTTCTTTTTCTTTTTCTTTTTCTTTCTCAAATCATTTACATAATGGAAAATTGTTTGGCAACCAAACACAATGAAAATATGACATTTCAGTCACCAGTTGATTCTATAAATTATAGGGTTATAACACCCTGCTTCAGCTGTGAGGAGTTTGCAGATCCAAACTCTCACCTCTTCTGCTTTAATTTTTGCTTGATCTTGACTGCGTATCTATAAGCCGTGCCCAATGAGGCGATGTCTAGAAACTCCATTTATGTTTGAATGTATCTATGCAAACAACCGCGGTATTTGAGCACTAGATGTCTCCCATAGTCTTTGATACCCAATTTGGTGCGTAGGGTATGAAAAATATTGGTGAAATTTGGTATTGTCTAGTCCCTTTCTTGACGCAGGGTGCTCCATCTAGTGTACTGGTCCTCGTAGCTTCCAACAAAGTAGTATTATTCTTTAATGCTGTCCCGGAAGGAATCTCATGTAGGGAAAACCAAAAATATTGTAGATTCCTCTATAGACCTTTGCTTAGAGTAAGTATCCCACTAGTCCTTAACATGGGGGACGACCTTGAGGAGTGTAAAAGTAATATTTTCCCTATTAGAAAATTGTGGACCGAAAAATACCCTTTGAGCATATTCAACCATTTATCTACAACATCTGCATCTATTAGTCCTTCAAATAATGGAATATCAAAATTTACATGTACCTTGAAGGGGGTTGCATGGTCGCTTGATGAAGATGCTTCTCCTGTGGGCAGTTGTCGAAGGATCTGCATAAAGTTGTCCATCATTTCATTCCTTTTCCGCAGGAGGGATTCCTCGAGCAACATTTTAATAGAATCTCCTGCTCCATCATATTTATTTTCTTGCCCCATGGGTTGTTGTCGATCTTGGCGCTGTCAATCTTGCAACGAATAGATTGGTTCGAGTCCCAACTTCTTGTACCCAGATCTTGTCGAGGACATGCACGAAGAAAAATAAATGAAGAGAAAACCGCTCTGATCCCACTGATCTGGATTTAGGAGCGAAATGAACTGATTAACATACTGAATACAATAAACATGGAGATATGAAGAACAAAACAGATATCCAGTGAACAATATCTTCTATTGAATAAATGAAATAGGCTGAAACTATAAAACTGCAGAACTGACACTTTCTCGAATGGTGGTAGCTATCTCTAAGAAGAGATGTGGCTACTACGCTCATCTGTCTGAGCAGAATAATTACAATGAGGATCCTGAGGCCTTTTCTATATTACTCATGAATTCCAAAACCCTAGACATCCAAAAACCTAACACTAGGAGGTGAAATGCCAAAAGTCATGTGGGCCCCTATGGGTAAGTTGGTACCTTAAATTTCTCGGGGTTGTAACTTTTTCATATGACCTCTATTTTAGGCACGTGATAGCCCGTTGGAAAGGTATTTTAATGATCTACACATTACGCCGACAAATTCTGACTTTGTCTACAATTTGAATATGGTGAGCAAGAAAAACATTGTTTAGGGCTCCAAAACGACCCTAGAAGTATACTAAGATGTGTTGATATGAAAACATACAAAATAAGCCAGTTGAATTAGGTGAGAGGCCACCAGTATCCACCTAGAATATGTGTAGGGCTTCAAGCAACCCCAGAAGTGTAGAACCCACAATAGAAGTGTAGAACCCACAATTACAAAGAAGTACAGAAGAACGTGTTGAACTAAAACTGACAAAACGAGCTAGTTGGAAAAGGTGCGAGACCACCAATATCCACCTAGATCATCAAGCTTTGTTTCTTGGCTGCCTTGTGGGATAAATTCTTAAAGAGAATGAGCTTGCTTGAAATTCAATTTTGGTTTCAAGAGTGAATTTATGAAGAGGTTGATGCCTCATTGGGACCTTCTTAAATAATATGCCATGTATAATCAGGATTTCTTTAAGAAGAAGCCAATGCATCATTGGTCCCTTCTTAAAAAAGAGGCAAATGCATCAAGGAGCCTTTCTTGAAGAATAAGCATAGACACAATTTTGTATAAATTGATGCTAGTAGACATGTTTTTGACTCCGTATTTTCAGAGTGCATTACCTTTGAGGAGTTCTATAATTTTTGCAAGAGATTGGGGGTGCTACTATACAAATAATGTGTGAAGAAATAATGTATGATTTGTTGAGATTAGAAGCCTATCAAAGAGTAATTAATATTAAAATGAATAGCTTAGGGGAGAGAACCATGCTCATATTAGCAATGGAGGATCAATAAGATTATTGCCTTAGATTGTCAATTAGCTCACTAAACTCAACAATGAAAGGTAAGATAATGCAGATTTCTCACTTGAGCACTGCCTTCTCCCTTGGAAATCAACAATGGAAAAGAAGAATAAGAAAATCACTCACCTTAGGGCATCCTTGACCTTTTAATCCCATTATCTCCCTCTATCATTCTTGAACTTAGTGATTTATTAATTTATAAGTTATGTTGGCTTGGGATATCATTCAATTTGGTCTTCTTGAGAGACCAGTGACCTTATGTACCAAAATTGAAGATGGTTAATATAGTTTTAAGAAAGACTTTTTTTCTTCTTCGATGGAGGGCATATGGCCTCCCAGAGAATTAATTCATTTCTTATTTCATTCACATGTTACTAGGGTTTTCCAAACTCAAGGACAACCCTAGAATAAAGCCTTGACATTTTGTGATTGTTCTTTCACTTTTTTCAAAGAGATGTATCATTACCCAATTGATCAAAGCCTAAAAATCTCTTCTACAACCTCATTTTTGGCCAAGCATTCCATTCTCTACTTGCTAGATTAATTGAGTATAATTTATTGCATATCTTGAGCATAGTTTCTATGGCCTTTCACATCACTACTTTTTTATGCTCTTTCATTTTTTTTGCATTGCTGGTTTTTTCCCTCCTTTGGGAGTCAAGAAGCAAACTCTTCAAGCTTTGTTTCTTGGCTGCCTTATGGGATAAATTCTTAAAGAGAATGAGCTTGCTTGAAATTCAATTTTTTGACCCTCTTTTAGGCTTGCTTGACATTCATTTACAACTCATACTCAAGATTATAAACTTGTATTTTCAGCCCTCATGGAAAAATCCAAGATTGCCATCTCATTTTAAGCTTAAAAAATTTTATATCTTCATCCCTCATGTATTTGCATAAAAGACCAAATTCCAACCCTCTTTTTGAATCTTGAATTTGCATTTGCAACACTATTTTTTAGTTTTAATGTTTCTATTTAATTTATTATAATTTCTATGTCCTTTTTTTGGGTTTTGCATTTGCATTTCCAACTTTGTTCTTTTGGGAACGATAATTTTCCACCTTATATTTTGTTTTTATGTTGTAGGACAACGTGCAGTAACAATGTCTAGGGTTGTATTAGCCTCTTTCTTGTTGCTCACACTTTTATTAAGTGACCAACATCAAGTAAAGTGTCCCTAGAATTGACAACATACATAGTATCAAGCACATTGGTCCATTGTACAGTGTTTGGGTTCCATATCCCAAGAAGATGTCATGCAACCATTATGGAACAATACAAGCATTGTTCATCAACATCTAGTTCTTCATACATGTTTTTGTATGTTATTACAACCTCAATGCTTCCATATTGAACAATAATGTTTTATGGATTTCAAACTAAAGCATTTGGCCTTGGTTCAAGTCTCAATTGATGAAAGTATGTCACCCAATACTTCCAATTGAGCATGTTTCATTGGTCATCCTCCGTATTCATCACTTGAACTTCCAAAACCAAACTCCTATGTTTTTATAGCTTTGCCCCTCTTCATTATGGAAGGCTTGTATGCTAAGACTATAGGTTCTCTAGAATTTGCTCCAGTGCCATATTTTCCAAGTAAACCCATTGCATGACATTCATTTGCTTGTACTACACTCTTTTTGTTAGAAAATCTATTAAGCTAATTATTGTTTAGATGAAATCGATGACTATATAAATTCTCTTTTTTATAAACGAACTTATCTAATCTTCCACACAGACAATCTAAATCATCTGATGTATTTTTCTCATTTTATTTTTAATCTAAATAATAGGGTGAAGACTTAGAGTGATCAAGTCCATGGCCTGCAAAACAACAAGAATGGATGCCTAGAGAACAACAAGATTGATTGGGACTACATGAAGTTTCACAACATATATGTTGGGAATATTTAGAAATACAAGAATTCCTAGTTGAACAAGTTGAATATATTTCATGTTCTTCTTGTCGAAACTGCTTAACATGATAGAAAAATTTATGTGCATCTCTTTCTTCATCAGTATAACAACCAAGAAAAAGGATTTCTCCCTCAAAATTATCTCGATTCAATCAAGAAGATGCCAACTTCCCTTATTTTTATCCTAGAGTGATCCTCCTAGTAAAATATGAGGTTGTTGCTTATGCCAGAAAATAAGATAGGAAACCAAGGAAACTGCATTTCCTCATTAGATCTAAAATTGTATGATCTTTCTCCACTACCTAATTAACATGATCCCATACATTGATAACATCCATGTTACTAGAAACAAGAAATGGAAAATAGAACAAGAAATGAGAATTGAGTGAGTGGGAAATAGGGCAAAGCATGGCAAGGCAAGACAAGGCATGGAATGTCAAGGCAAGGCATGGCAAGGCAAGGCAAGAGAATGCATGGCAAGGCAAGACATAGAAAGGCATGAAAATGCATGGCAAAGCATGGGAAGGAAAGACAAGGCATGGAATGTCAAGGAAAGGCATGACATGTCAAGGTAAGGCATGGCATGTCAAGGAAAGGCATGTCAAGGTAAGGCATGCCATGGAATGGCATGTTAAGGCAAGGCAAGGAAAGGCATGTCATGTCAAGGTAAGGCAAGGCAAGACAAGGCATGTCAAGGCAAGGCATGTTAAGGCAAGGTGAGGCATGTCAGGGCAAGGCAAGACAAGGCAAGAAATGTCAAGGTAAGGCATGGCAAGGAAAGGCAAGGGAATGCATATCAAGTCAAGGCATGGTAAGGCACGCCAATTCATGGAAAAGCATGGCAAGGCAAGACAAGTAATGGCATGTCAAGGAAAGGCACGACATGTCAAAGAAAGGAAATGCATGTCATGTCAAGGCAAGGCATGAAAAGGCAAGACAAGGGAATGAATGGCAAGGCAAGGCATGGCATGGAAGGCAAGGCATGACAAGGTAGGAAAACACATGGCAAGGAAAGACAAAGCATGCCATGTCAAGGGAAGGCATGGAATCTCAAGGTAAGGCAATGCATGGCAAGGAACGACACGGCATGGCATGTCAAGGCAAGACATGTCAATGCAATTCATGGAATGTCAAGGAAAGGCATCACATGGCATGTCAAGGCAAGGCATGACATGTCAAGGCAAGGCATGGCATGTCAAGGAAAAGTAAGGCATGGAAAGGAACAACATGGCATGTCAAGTCAAGGCAAGGTATGTCGTGTAAAGGTAAGGCACTGCCTGGAAATGCATGGCATGCCATGTCAAGAAAAGACAAGGAATGACAAGGCATGTCAAAGCAAGGCAAGAAAAGGCATGGCATGTCAAGTCAAGGCAAGACATGTCAAGGAAAGCCATGGCATGTCAAGGCAAGGAAAGACATTTCAGGGCAAGGCATGGAAAGGCAAGGAAAGACAAGGAATGTCAAGGCAAGGCATGGAAAGGCAAGGCAAGGGAATGCATGGCAAGGCATGACAACACATGAAAATTATGGCAAGGAAAGACAAGGCATGGCATGTCAGGAAAGGCATGGCATGTCAAGGAAAGGAAATGAATGGCAGGGCATGGAATGTCAAGGCAAGGAATGACAAGGCAAGGCAAGGGAATGCATGGCAAGGCAAGGCATGGAATGGCAAGGCATGGCATGGCAAGGCAAGGCATGGGCATGACAAAGCATGGAAAGGAAATATAAGGCATGGCATTTCAAGGCAAGGCATGGCATGTCAAGGTAAGGAAATGCATGGCAAGGCACGACAAGGCATGTCATGTCAATGTAAGTCATGGCATGCCAAGGAAAGACATGTCAAGGCAAGGCATCGCATGGCATGCCAAGGCAAGGCATGACATGTTAAGGCAAGACATGGCAATGTAAGGCATGGTATGCCAAGGAAAGGAAAGGTGTGGCATGTCAAGGCAAGGCAAGGAATGTTAAGGAAAGGCATGCCATGTCAAGGCAAGGCATGACAAGGCAAGACAAGGGAATGCATGGAAAGGCAATGCATTGCAAGGCAAGCCATGGTAATGCACGACAACACATGGCAAGGCAAGACAAGACATGACATGTCAAAGCAAAGCATGGCATGTCAAGGCAACCCAATTCATGGTAGGGCATGGTATATCAAGGCAAGGAAAGGCAAGGCATGGCAAGGCAAGGCATGGCAAGGCAAGGCATGACAAGGTAGGACAACACATGACAAAACATGTAAATGAAAGAAAAGGCATGGCATGTCAAGGCAAGGCATGGCATGTCAAGGTAAGGCAATGCATGGAAAGGCACGACAAGGCATGGCATGTCAAGGCAAGGCATGTCAAGGCAAGTAATCACATGGCATGCCAAGGAAATGTGTGGCATGTCAAGGTGAGGCATGCCAAGGCAAGGAAAGTAATGGAATGTCAAGGAAAGGAAATGAATTTCAAGGCAAGGCATGGAAAAGAAAGGCAAGGGAATGCATGGAAAGGCAAGGCAATTCATGATAAGGCATGACAATGCATGGCAAAGCATGGCAAGGAAAGACAAGGCATGGCATGTCAAGGCAAGACAATGCATGTAAGGGCATGGCATGTCAAGGCAAGGCATGACAAGGCAAGGCATGGAAAGGCAAGGCATGACATGGCAAGGTAGGACAACACATGACAAAGCATGGAAAGGCAAGACAAGGCATGGTATGTCAAGGCAAGGCATGACATGTCAAAGTAAGGAAATGCGTGGAAAGGCACGAAAAGGCATGACATGTCAAGGCAAGGCATGCCAATGTAAGGCAAGGCATGTCAAGGCAAGGAATAACATGGAATGTCAAGGCAAGGCATAACATGGAATGTCAAGGCAAGGCATGGCATGTTAAGGAAAGGCATGGCAAGTCAAGGCATGTCATGTCAAGGCAAGGCATGGCATGTTAAGGAAAGGCATGGCAATTCAAGGCATGTCATGTCAAGGCAAGGAAAGGTATGGCATGTCAAGGCAAGGAAAGACATGTCAAGGAAAGGCATGTCAAAGCAAGGCATCGCATGGCAAGGCAAGACTTTGAGACGCTACTGACAGATAAGCCAACCAAACTCTATTTCAAACAATTCTTTTCATGCAAAACCAAATGAAAGGTACACACAACTGATTCAGGAGTATTATGTGTTCTTGAGGATTTCAAGGATCAAGGATGCCCCAAATCTATAGATATGAGCAAGAAAAACCAAGAAAAACTCCTAAAAAACCAAACTTTGTGGGGGTGACGCTGGTTAGACACTGGAAACTAGAGTCATGATGCCCTTTTAGCCACTATAACTAGCGACATGCCACTTGTTGCATGAGTCTAAACAACGACAATCTTCAAAAGTGGCCAAAACTCATGGGAAAAGTAATGGTTAGGGAATACTTCTGTGTGAAAGTGTTCCTAGACCTAATGAAGACCTATTCATTTATGAAATATAAGAGAATAAGACATTTAGACTAGTTAACTCTCAAACTATCTTCAAGGCAAATATAATCATATATAACACAATATGGAGAGGGTTTGTACTTAAGCTTATGTAATAGAAATTACAATTGATAGTTAAATTGTATAACCATTTTTTTATGATCTTGACTAACATTTATTAGAATTGTTGAATGTTTTACATCATTGGAATGACATCTTAGCTGTAACTTATTTGAAATTTTATTATCGTATGTGCACTTTGATGTGATGTAATATGATTATCGTTTCATTTCATATGTTGTAATATTAGATATATAACAGAGAAATTAATTATTGCATGAAATAAATAATAACTTTTCATTCTAAATGTTTTTTTTTGCAGAACAAGGATCTTCCATAAGATTTGGATCATCCTCATCAAATAGATCTAGATGATGTTGGATTTGATGTTGATATGGCAGATGATGCTCATGATGACACATATACAGATGATAGTGAGGTCAATGCCGATGCAGATGACGATGATGATGATCACGATGAGGCAGTTACTGGTAGCAACCAATGCCATTCATGATCATATAGACTGCATCATGAATCATTTTTGATATATTGTTATAATGCCTCTTTTCATGGTTACTATCATATGTATCATTTTCATGGCCTCCGATACCATATTATTGAGTTGTATCATTTTGACTTATATCATTTGGACATGACGTATCATATTGACTTGTATAATTTTGTCTTACATAATTTATCATTTTTATTTATATCATTTGTACATGATGTATCATTTTGACTTATGTTGACTGTTGGACATGTATCATTTTCACATGTTATTGATCTACTACCATATTTGACTTTCACTTATTTTAGTTATATATGATGATGATCTTATCGGTATTGACTCGTCAATTTTTATATATTGAAAGTGGTTGATGATTTTTGGATGCATATTTATTACGTATGATGGTTTTGATTTACTGTTGATGATGGATGTTGTCAAATTCACTTAAATTATAGATATTTGACTCACTTGTTTTAATTATAGATGATGGTCATATTATAATAATTATCTTGTTATTTTATATATGTTGGATGTTGTAGATTATATTTCGATGGAGATTTAATAAGTATAATGATGTTGTTAATTTGTATGGATGTCCATATCCCTAAAAATTCTTTATAAATGTTATCCTTTAAAATATTTCAAATACATTTATATGACTTAGTGAATAATCATATAAGTTATTTAAGAGACATGATATATTTAACTAATTAAATTGAAATAAAACATATTAAATTAATAATTGTAAGCAAAACAAGAAGCATTTTTGGAAGCAAAAAATGAAGCGACAATGGAAGCAAAATTGGAAGCCCCACTAGAAGCAAAACTGGAAGCAAAATTGGAAGCCAAACCAGAAGCAAAACTGGAAGAAAAATGGGAAGAAAAACTAGAAGCAAAACTAGACGTAAAAATGGAAGCCAAACCAAAAGCCAAACTTGAAGCAAAATTGGAAGCCATATCAGACACAAAATTGGATGTAAAAATGGAAGCCAAACTGGAAGCAAAATCAGAAGGCATATCAGAAGAAAAACTGGAAGAAACACTTGGCGCAAATCTTGGTGCTATTCCTGGTGCTAATACTAACGCTATTTCCAACGCTAAATCTGACGCTATTCCTGGCGTTATTTTCCCGGTGCTAAATCCAACGCTAAATCTAGCACAATTATAAAAATTACAGATTGCACTGGAAAAGGTGTCCAATTCGTGAACTGAAATAAACTAAATTCCGACGCTATTAGGCATTAATTGCCTATTATATTGTAGTGTAAGTTGTGCTTCTCTGATAGATTATTAAAAATATGTCTCGATGATGTTCCCTTTACAACATTGGTGCGATTGTTGGATAGATGGGCACCGCTAAGTTAAATTGCTTTATCGCAACTGAAGTGATGCGATGTGTTACTATTAATGCACTATTGCAACTATGATAGTGGAGCACTAACATTTTTTTCAACAATGTGTTGTAAAGGATAGAGCATCAAGAATGGGGAATCCAATGAGATGCCTCACTATGCCAAGTTGGGAAAATATCTATCCCGGTGCGGTTATGCAAACAACACTGTTTGTTTGGTTAAAATGGTTGCATCACTACGTTAAATTTTATATATTGTTAAGTTAGTGGTGTTTTTAATTAAGTGAATTGTACTGGTGTGGGTTGAAGCCAATTATGCGCCAGTTGCAGGGCGTTCCAAAGGGTGCATCACTTTGTTTTAAAAAAAAATCGTGTTTCTCTTTCTTGAACGACACCAATGTGTACATGTATATGAAACACACCAGGGGTAGTGCTTACTGTGAATTTAGCATAGGATACACCACTTCAGGGAGAGCCAAAACATTCAGGCGCACTACATAGAATTGGAAAAAGAAATTGAAAAAAATGCCAAATTTCAAGATAAATTCAAATTTTAATTGGATGAAAATCCAAATAGGAAGGTAATAAACATTTTACTTGGCCTCTTATGTTCCAAGGAGGCATGGTTTCACCATTGAGAGGAAATGAAAATTCATGGTAATTTCCAAAATTTGGAAATGTGTGAAGCTACCAATGGAGTTATCCAAGTGGATGCAGAGCACTGGAAAGAGGGAATCTTTGGAAGGAGGGTGAGAAATGGTGCTTGCTTGAGATTTTGGAAGCACATGATGCACTATAACAATGAAAATCGGTTTGGTAATTTTTTTTCTATATACCCTACTATGGTGCGTCTGACGACAATGAGGAACACCTAGGCGTAATGTTCAATGACACCAGTGTGCTTTATTCAGTGCATGTAACTTTCATTATAAAGCATGACGGTGCTTTTGAACATTGAAGCAACAATGATTTATTGTTTATGTATGCACTAGTACTTATGTACCTTAAACGAACATCGATAAAAAAACCTCTGGTTGCCTGCCTCTGCTAACAACCTCCATTATAAATAGAGAAAAGACAAATTTTTCAGGGAGATTCTGTAAAAACCTCTGCAAGAAAGGTGTTATTCTTGTAGTGCGATATTAAGTATCAGAACAACGTACCTCAATGTTTAATGCATCAAGTCATCGGATGTGAGTAAGCTAAGCATGTGAATGGAAGGCATCTATGGGAAACTATTCGTGGAGTGTCCAAGATGTCATCATCATAACTTCTCTCTGGAATATGGATCATGGAAAAAAAATCTCCTCTAGTTACCCCTAGAAGTGAGGGGGTAACAAATACTACAGGTAACTATGAGCCCAGACTAGGATACAAGGCCCCAACTCTTGAGGTTAATAACAATCCCAAACCTTGCCGGTCGACGCTTCTATCGAAATTCAAATGCCCATCCAAATACAAACTCTTTATGTGGTTGTTTTTTAAAAAACAAAGCCTTAACATGGGGCATCCTTCAAAAAATAAGCTATGAAGGACCGAGTCAATCTTGTCTTTGAAAAGTTGAATTGGAAACAAACTCTTAACTTATTATGGCATGTTCCTATACTCTTGAAGTTTGGCAAGAAATAAATCATTTGACTAGTTTGAACATTTCTTGGAAGGGGGATTCCATCGAAGAAGCCCTCAAGAACTGGTGTATGATCAAAGACACAAAAAATATCTCCCTCTAACCTTAGCAAAAATGTGTTTGGCTTGAAATTCTAAGTTATTTGAGGACAAAGACACCATGCCTTTGAAATGTGTTATCCAAACTCTAAACATCCTCTCTGCATTTCCTTAATATAAGGAAGGATTTATCTTAAAACACTCCCTTTAAGAAGTCATAAACAAAGACTTGCCTTAGTCTTTTTTTTATGGAACCTCCCAAGGATCCCCGTGATGGGAATTATATGTCTATCCCCCACTCACAACATCTCTTTTAAGGCTAGACTAGGAAACAACAAAAATAATGTTTGTGAACTTATGGCTCTAAAATTGGTCTTAAGGCTAGCTTAGAAACAAGGCATTTCTCAAATTCAAATTTATGGAGACTCTCTGCTTGTGATTCAATGGATGAAAGGATAATTCAATTTGCACAAATTCACTTTGCAACATCTTTTTCTTGACATTCTCCTTCTGAAATCAACCTTCTCTCACATCTCTTTCATGCATGTTTACTAGGATAGGAACAATGAAGTAGATATGTTATCCAAAGATGGAGTGGCATTGGAAAATGGGATCAAGAAGATCATTAACAACACCCCTACACACTCCTTTGAATATGTTCATGCTCCTTGGTTCTCATTTTCCTTTACTTACTATTAAGCTCTATGATCAGTGTCTCTTCATGGAAAGACATAATGAACTCCTTTAAGAAGGCTAGCTAAACTCTCTCAGTTTATAAAGATGACTATACCTTTTTGGAAATTTTGATGAGAATTGTATATGATGTTTTTGTTAGAAAAACAAGATCGTAGAGCAATAAAATAAAACAAATGCGGAAATAAAACACATAATATACACAATACAATATAGACATAGATATATGTGGTTCACCCAGTGTGGGCTACGTTCACCAGAGAAATTTCCAGGCCCTTCCTTTTTATTATCCAACAAAATGAAGGGATACAACCTACAACACGCATATTGTAACTTCCTCTTCTTTCTCTCAGAGTCTCCTCTCTCAGAATACAATAATCACACACATACACAACCACAATACAATTCCCTCATAAAAG